>CM055092.1:57712201-57952996 GCA_029204225.1 Diphasiastrum complanatum | reverse complement strand
GTAAAATTGGAGTCATATCGTAGCCTTGTCAATGTTGCATTGACTTGCGAAGACATTCGTTGACGAAATTTGATCAACTATAAGGTGTCAATCTGTAAACTATGTGGAAATAGTGCATGTGCTGCTTTTTCCAACTAGGCTGCAAAGACTGCTATTGAACCTCTATCTGTGGGACCTGGGTAGCAACTGCCAAACATAATTACCCAGCTTCCGCGAACTTTTGACAACAGCATGCATCACTGATCACGAGTATCAACCTTCCAAGAACATTGTAGACTTATCTGCAAGCCCTTTACAAGGTGCAGCCATCGGCCTGGGCCCGGCTCAGTACAAGAAACATGAGTTTTTACTATCTCAACGACGAGAAGACATCCGTTTCTCACATAAGCTACTTTTGAGAAGACATCCTTTTCTCACACGAGTCACTTTTGAAAAGGTTTCGTGGGAGTTTGTAGAACTTGGAAGGAGCATTCCTTCAATCTTCAACCTTATCTTTACTTTCTGGAAATGAAAATGTATGGCTGGTTGTCAAAAGAGTCTTTGTGGTGAGCCAGTTCACGGTTTTCGTTCAGGGATGTCAATTTCGTGATAAAAGCTAGCCGTATATAAGCAGGCTGAGAAAATTATTAACCCAAAGCCTTCATCCCAAACTGAAAATTTTCTCATGCCTGGTTTTTTAACTTTAAACAAGTACATCAACAACAAAGAAAGAAGCTACAGCTAGTGAAATGAAATGCATCAAAGAACATGCAAACTCATTGATCATCATCCTGTGTAGACATCTAGAGCTACAAGACGCACAAAATCAAGACTTGACAAACTCATGACATGTACTCTTCATTGTTTCGTATGCATTGCTAAGTAATAATAACCCAAGTTTTTGCTCCGTAAAAGGAAGTCTAGCACGGAAATCCTACGGCTTGGTGTGTATGAAATCGCATGGCATTTGAACTAAACTATATTGAACACAGATTAGGCAGACAGCCAACACATAGAGTTTACTCTGAGGCCATTGCATAGGCGGGCAATCAACTTCAGCAAAAAAGTGTTGCATGATTTGATACAATGTTCATGATGAGAATGTTCATTTGAGTAGAAGGGTGCAAAGCTTTGGCTTATAAGTTTGTCACCTACAAGTGATGATAACCCAATTGACTTTTGGTTCATTGCATATGTGCTCCCCGCCTTTTCTTTGGCTCAAAGTCGATTAGCAATTAGCAACAATAATTTGAAATTTGTTTCTAGAAAGCAAGAGTAAAGCTAAGCAAAACACTTGCTAACTAACCCCCAAGTTTCTCTCATTAGTATATGAGCACAACATGCTAATTTGTCATCTGCATCTATTAAAGTGGATAAACTATATGCCATTATCATTTGAATAGTCTAAAAATTTTACTTTGAGAAATGCACATTCCAAACCAAACAAGAATAAAAACTTCATTATAGAAGATCAACAAAAGCAAAAGCATGTAGACAATCCTTGGCTCTGAATAAGTGTGTTGAAGAAGTGTCCATTATGATATGATTTAACTTCATTCTCTAGGCTTGAAAATTCACTTGAACAACATAAATCAGAGGGATAAGACCAAAGACATCATGAGAAACCACTTCCCCTCAAAGAATCTATGAAAATTGTCTTATCTTAAAAATAGATTTCTTTTGGGGATAAAATGTGTATGTCCTCCTTTGGATATCACAACCTTTTAATTTTCTACAATTTATTATCCCATAAAAAAGTCTTCAACAAGTCGGGGGGCATGTGACATTAAAAGTAGATTACTTGGAAGAATTGAAACAATATGACGAATGATATGAGCCGTAGGAAGTTCGTGAGCTACAAGGTTGGACAAACTATTGGAGGAGGATAGCTATGCACAGACTTTCAACTTCCACTAATCATCTCAAAGAACAATTTATAATTAGCTTATTGGCAAAGACATGCTCATGATGTTAGATAGCATAATGGCTTCATTGTGTGTGAGCAGGCATTAGTCGATGGTGAAAGCTATTGTATTACAAACATTTTGGAGAAGGTGAAGTCTCATATGATTATCTTGGTAGCGACATTCAAAAATATTGTCGAGATTGTGTACATTTGATGTTGATGCCTCAATCATTACTCAAACAATGTACTAAAATCATGAACATGACATTTTTTATTTGTGGAGTGTATAGAATGTAAATTGATTTATTAAATAGAATATTGCAAGTGTGTGATGAGTATGACTACTGTTGTTTGTATTCTAGAGACGCGTCGACAAAATAATGATATTTGCCCTTTCGAACCACAACTCAAAAATCAAATTCAGATAGTAAAAGTAACCATTTTGCAATGTGTCCCTTATTGCATGTCTTGTTTACCCAAGTGAAGCAAAGGCTGATGATCAGTATCTGAGTTCCAGCGGATCGTGATCCGTTACAAAAACATTCCGGATCGCGCGATCCAGAACGTTAGCAATCCACGACCCGAATTGCAATTTTTTTTTTTGGTGGAAAAAGGAGTAATGGCCAATTTTTTTTCTCTTGAGTTTAATACTAACTAAACCGTAAATTGAATAGTGGACATGCTTTTCTAATAGATATCAGAAATCCGTTTTGACATGGTGTTCTGATGCCAGTGGTTTGCAGCTATTGATTCCGTTTTCTATTAGAAAACAATAGAAAGAGTTGGAAGGAGCCTTCATGTTGTAAAGCTACCTTTACAAGCTTTACTTCTGGTGCCACTAGCGCCAACATTGTCTCCGGCACCAATAGCGCCACTGTTGTTTCTGGCGCCGCCAGAGCCGGCGCCGCTCCCGGTGCCACTGTGACCATAATCTAGCCGGCGCCAAGTTCCTATGGTTGAAAAACTTTGATCGGTTCTAGCGAAGTCCAGAGAGCTCGAATCGATGTGCAATCACCTCACACGATCTAGGCATGATTAAAGGAAGCATGGGGATCAATAAATTCTAGAGAGAGAAAACATGTTTTACCAGCTTGGGCAGAGCACTTGGTATGAGGGGAGGTGGAATCCCACCATAACTATAGGGGAATGCGGGTTGCGACTCAGGGAGAGCTCCAACCAAGTCTCAGCTTCCCTTGCTAGAATGTTCCTGGCGCCGGGCTTGGCATGCCAGCGCCCTGAAGACTAGGGTCAGTAACACACTTGAAATGTAACCCTCTCAGATTTATCAATAAAGTGGGGTTTTCCTCAAACTGACTCTGATTACCTTCTGGGTTTCATTCATGAATAAAAAACATGCTTAAAATGGAAACTTGGCGTATCTTCCCAAAAATGGCACCAAAATTGTAGCGGGTATTTCCTATCCACCTTCAACCCTAGATCCAAGCACATTCAAGCATCAAAGGATGAAGAAGATTAACATGTCACGCAGAGATTCGTTCCCATGAGAGCGATATCATAGTTCAGATTCATACACATGCTTATGATTTCATAATTAACACTAGAATTCATTAACACTAACAATTAACATTACAATCCATTAACACACTTAACCAAAGAGCAAGCTTATTTTTCTCTCTCTCTTTCTTCTCTCACAAAAAGTATAATAAGAATCAATCTCACTAATTAACAAATCTAATTATATCAAAATCCAAATAAACATGAGAGATAAAGAAAGATAGAAGAGTAAGGACATCCAATAGTGCGAATGATATCGAGCATCCAAGTTACGCCTCCATTTTTGGCTGTAACGTATTCAGTGTTGTTCCAGCTTTCATTGTACTATAGAAGCAACATGTTCTAACATCTGTGCTTAATGTAGATGTATGATGTTGTGATTTGATTACACTCTTACTACTTGTTCACGCTTGTTCACTCACTTTGATCAGATCATAGATGTCTAGGACTCCTTAGAATCTGATCAGACAAGGGTTGTCTTTGGCGCTTGAGGAACTTGCATTATCATACTGCATTATCACTTCTTTACATTTTGAACTGAACTTCATACTGAAAACCAATTTACAATAATGCCACACATCATTTAATCTCTTCGGTGGACTGTACTCATTTACATTTGGATATGAATTAATTCACGATCTTGTAAGTGAGGACGCTTGAGCTGTGAGTCTATTTCGGCAACTACAATCTTTTAGATTGTTCTTGCTTGTAGCAACCCATAATAACGGGAGAGTTTCCTTCTCTCTTCCTCCGTTCGCATCCTCTCACCCTATTCCTATAGATCTAGTCCTAGCACCTTCAAAACATTTCAAACTTTGAGATACACCATATAACTAATCTCGAATTCTCTAAGTGATTGACTTCAAGTGTCAATTTTGGACAATTCTAATGTTTTCTTTGGATGTTTGCAACTGTTCTTACATATCTAGCAAGAAATTAGATGCAACTTACATCTTGAGACCTTTGAGTTTGGCGGTTACTAGCAAATGAGACTAAAAGACAAACATTAACATAAACAAACTAAATTTGGTGGTAGAATGCTTTGCACTATTGTACATGAACTCAACCATTGCAAGGTATTTCTCCCAACCTAATTGTCATTGATAAGGATATCCTTGAATACATTTCCATCAGTGGTTGATACTTTTGGTCTATCTATAAAATTTTGGGTGACCAATAGATGACAAACTAATATTTGTTTGCAATCTTTTTGAGATTGATTGTCATAACTTGTTAAACTGAGAATTAAGATGGTGAAAACTATCGTTCGATATTTATAGTCTAAATATCTACAAAAATCTGAACAAGCTCCGAAGCCTTGATACTAGTATTGGTTGAACTAGCATGTGCCATCTCGATTAGCCTATCAATTACTTCTGAAAGGGCATTATGATCATTTTTTATTTTGGGAAGTCCAAAAATAATAATAAGTTATTGATATATTGTCAAACGTTTCATTGGAAATTTTCAATGGCTACAACACACCATCTACCTTGAGTCTTCCCACTCTAATAACTTGATATTGTTCATACCTTTAAACAAATTATTCCTCAAAATGAGCTTTCAATTTTGACTAATAAATCATTCTCTTTGCTAACTAGCCAAGTAGCTTCTATATACCAACGTGCATCATGCAATGGGGATGCCATGACATTCATGTAAGCTTTGGGCCTTGATATCTTCTATATCTAGCATACATAATTTGTCATTTCAAAAAATCATTCATGATGGAATATTTCAATTGTATCTTCCCACCTAAAGATATATTGGAATCATGGACTCCAAGGTCATCACTAGATCTAGAATTTTCTACCAAGAAATCTTGCCTAATTTGACAAACCCATCGGTCTAATAAAAATCTTGACAAATTGGATCGAATCTCAAAAAAGCAAAAATAATTAACATCTCCAATCCAACTCAAGGAATCAGTGACATAGTTTGGTGTACTTGTTGAAATTTAATATCAAATTCGAGCTCTTGAATTAGTTTTGACCATTTGACCCTACAATCTCTCAAATCTACCAGATCATAAATGTATCCAAGAGATTGATAATCATTATCATAGTAAATCTAGATCCATATAGAAGATGTTTTTTAATTTTCAAAGTGTGAATAACCACAAACACCTCCTTTTCATACAAACTAGTTCCAACTTTTTCCTCTCAAAAGCAATCAGTCTACCATCCCAATATACTATAGCTTCTTGCTTTGAAACATTTAAGAAAATTTGAAGCTACTATTCTTGCTTCTTTAGATTATGGTTAGACACCAAAGTGTCATCTGCAAAAAGCATGACAAACTTTCCTAGAAATGGATGATGAAGATTGCTCATCATACACTGGTAGTTTGCCTAGGCATTTAGACCAAAGAGTAAAACTGAAGAAACGAAATGTTTCTAACTACAAAGCCTTGCTAGGTTTCAACCCTCAGCCTGACGAAGATGTTCGCGAACACGAAAGTCAAGAGGCACGAAACACGAAAAGTTTCGCGAACACGAAAGTCAAAGGAAACGAAGACAAACGGTTCGCGAACACGAAAGTCAAAGCAGATGAAGACGAATGGGTACAGGTTTCAGGATACTTTCCTACAGCGACACTAGCTGGGCATCTCTCAAAGACGACTGTAAAAGTGTCTCGGGAGGATGCACCATCGCATCAGGAGCAGCAGTTCTCTGGGTCAGCAAGAAGCAGACTGTTGTAGCCCAGTCATCCTACGAAGTAGAGTACATAGCAACAACAAAGATGGCCAACGAAATAATCTTGCTAAGACAGTTCTTGGATGAATTGGGAGAAACAATGAACGAGCTAACGAAAGATCCCGTGTTCCATTCCAAAACGAAACACATTGCGATCAAGTACCACTTGATCAGGGATCTAATTGAAAAGAAGATGCTGCAGACCACCTTCATCAGAACGAAAGACATAATTGCTGACATCTTCACTAAAGCCCTAGACAAAGGACTCTTTGAGAGACAAAGGAGCAGTCTCGGGATCGTAAAGCTATCATGCTTTGAGAGGGAGCTGAAGAAACGAAATGTTTCTAACTACAAAGCCTTGCTAGCTTTCAACCCTCAGCCTGACGAAGATGTTCGCGAACACGAAAGTCAGGAGACACGAAGCACGAAAAAACGAAACCAACGACGGAAACGAAACCTTCTCCTGCGCTCTACGCTCCAAAGAGGACCAACAAGATCATACAAGTACCCAAAAGTACAAATATTTGATCTGATGGTATGATGTCAGCAGATACATTTTGAGACAAAGCTTGTATTGTTCCCAAATATATCACCTCCTTTAAGTTTTTACTTCAAAACTTTGATCCTCTTGTAAAGTTTCAAAAAATATAGGGTTTCTTCTTAGCTTTGATGCAATAGCAACAATAATTCTCTCAAAGCTAAAGTCTCTCTTTCAAGTGAGTTGGAGTTTAAGATGCATCTTTTTAAAATTACAAGACTTATTCCTCTCTCAAAGTTGAAAGTCTCTCTTTTAAGTGAGTTGGACTTTAAGATGCATCTTTTTAAAATTACAAGACTTATTCCTCTCTCAAAGCTAAAGTCCCTTTTTCAAGTGAGTTGGAGTAAAAAATGCGTCAAACCCTAAATCTTAAGACCTCTTTTTTTTTCATTTTTTAATATGCAAAGACAAAGATGCACTGGAATCATTCTAGATTGCAATTCCCTTTTGGTAAATTCCCAGCATCTAGGTTATTTGTCCACTTTGAGACAAAGCTAATATTGTTCTCAAATATCACCTCCTTTAAGTTTTTACTTCAAATGTCTCTTAAGTTGCATGGGTACCTTTCAAATCAAATATGCAAAAAACAACTTAAGAGTTCCTAAGCATAATCTAGGTGTATCTCATGAGGGGAATTTGCAATTTGAAAATTTTGATCCTCTTGTAAATTTTCAAAAACTATAGGGTTTACTGTTACCTTTGATGCAATAGCAACAATAATTCTCTCAAAGCTAAAGTCTCTCTTTCAAGTGAGTTGGAGTTTAAGTCTTAATATGCATCTTTGTTAAATTACAAGACTAATTCCTCTCTCAAATCTATTGGAGTTAAAAAATGCGTCAAACCCTAAACCCTAAGACCTTTTTTTTTCAATTTTTGAAATGCAAAGATAAAGATGCTCGTGAAATTTCACACACAATGAGATAGATAAAGAGACTCCTAAAATTTTGCCTTAAATTTAGCCTTTGGGCATTCTACATACATTGCAATTTGCATCTCGAAAATGCCAAGCCTTGAGCCTTGGCCCTAGGCCTTAAACAATGCTTCTTGGTTTCCAAGGGGAGGCTCGAACCTGAGACCAAAGAAACTTTGAATGTCAAGCTAACCAAGTGAGCCAACCCCGTTGGGCTTTAAACAATGAGAGAAGATGAGATGGATACTTGGTCACGGGCCATTTCACTTTTGCTTTTGCACTTTTGGGGTGAAGGAGGGCCAAGGGAGGGACCGCCATTAAGGACATGGTCACTTAAGCCTGATCGTCACGTGTTGACCTCAGCAGCAGCAGCCAACTTTTACTTTTCTCTTCTCCTCCTTTGTTTTTTTTTTTTTGTTTTTTTTAAAAATAATTTTCTATTGTGCATTATGTCCTCCCACTTTCGTTTCTGTTGTGTTTTCTTGTTGTTTCTGCAATACCATGAAGAGGTAGTACTACTGCATCAGATTCGGTTGCTACCGAGCGATGGATGGCAGATAGATAGATCGATAATCACGATCCACTAGAATTCATGATGAATGGATGACCGGATGCAGATGCAGATGCCTTGCTTACCTCGATTACTGCCACTTGGTTGCCTCGCTGGTGGCCTCGCGCTTGATAGATTGAGGTTGCCTAAACAATTTTTTTTTCTGTATTATGATTGTGGTTATGGCTTATCATTGATGTGGCTTAGCGTTTGGAAATTGCAATGAAGCTCGTGTGTAATAGGCATTCAGGATATCCACTTTGATGTTCGATATCGGCAGCTTTTTGGTTTATCTTGCATGATATGGACAAATTTGGCCTTGGATGCGTCTGGCAGTGGCAGTGGTGCATGTTGGCAGCTTGTCCTTTAGCAATTGTGAATCAAGGCGATTTAGAGGAATTTGGAAAAGTAGGAAGTGTGCACAATAATTGGGACGATTTGCTTAGATTTGTTGCCTCAGTCTCTTAGATTTTTAAGCACTTTAGATTCGATTGAATTATGCGTGTCAATTCTGGATATGGTCGTGTGGCTCCGGCCCTTGGATCACGTACAGTCTTCAGTGAACAGTTTTACATCACAACTTAGCTCTTCGATAAACCTACAGCAGCGGCGTGAGTTTCGAATTGTTTTATAATTATTTCAAGCACCGTAGCAGATTAAGCTTCAGAAAGTGCTTTTTGTTCCATATTCAATAGCATGTTTGCCAGATAGTCTTGTGCAATTCCCCTGTATAGCCACCAGCGCTCGATTTTTACAGACATTTCCCTGATTGTGTGTGTGCAATATCGTTTCTGATATCTAACGGCCTCGAAGATCAGAGCACAGCTAAGATTGGAAAAGGGCATTCCGCTAGCGTGGCCTCTGCGCTCAGAGATTAAGATCTGATATCCTGATAGCACTGAGAATTTACGTGCTTTAGTTTGCACTTGAACATAGCGTTTTCTTCTTATATTTGGATCTTGCGAGTATAATAATTATCACAATTTCTTGTGGGATGTCTCACTTTTGCAACTTGTAACTCTCCTCATGCTTCTCCATAAATTCAGACAGGGTGCCTATCACTTTACTTTTGTAGATCTTTTAAATCAATTTTCTTGTGATTTCAGAAACATAATGCTTTCCGTTACTCGGGTTTGCAGTTTCTGCGGATTGGTTCCTTGAGAGTCAGAACAAATTTATGCTCTCTCCAGAAGTCTGTTTCTGCACATTATGTGACGAATGATTTGGCCTAAAGTTTTCTACTAGGAAAATTGGCACAAACGGCATCCTCGAGCGCTCTATATTCCTGGAGGTGAATTTTTATTGGGAAATCGTGCGAGATTCTTGACTTACACATTCACATCCGTGAATTCTCGACTAAGTAACTATAAGAAATAATTTCGTACGGAAACTTTTCTACGTTCCTCCTTGGAAGCGCTACATGATGCTGAATTTGAGATCTCTTTTCAAATTCATGGATGAGACTTCTCGATATCAGATGCCGTGACAGTTTTTTCATAACTGTAACTTGGAAAGAAAGAGTTGCTTTTATCTTGACCTTGCGTTGAACAACAAAATGTAAAGGATAAGGGCATGCTATCATTTTTGACGAACTATTGGTTTAGCGCACAAAGGTAAGAGAGCATTATAAGACGCTATGGAGCTTGCTTGTGATTTTTGTGGAAATGGATCTGCTACTGTGTATTGCCGTGCCGACTCTGCCCGGCTTTGTTTATCATGTGACCACCAGATTCATTCAGCTAATGCACTATCTCGGCGTCATCAACGGACGCTTCTTTGCGATGGGTGCGGTCAACAGTCTGCTATTGTGCACTGCCCTGTCGATAACCTCTCCCTTTGTCAGTTTTGTGACTGGAACACACATGGCAACTCCATCAATTCGCAGCATAAATGCAGGACAATTGACAGCTTCTCCGGCTGTCCCTCTGCTACGGAACTTGCTTGTATGTGGGGCTTTGAACTGGATAGCTCTCAACAACCTGCTGCACGTGAAACAGGGGAAGCTAACCAGGGCACTACAACAACTGAGAAACCTAATCCTGCTCCATCAAAGATTCAATCTAGTGAGGTTGGTTGGTTTCGTGATAAGGATGCTTCAGCGGATTACATTGTAGTAGATGAAAGAAGTGCAGGTATCGTTGAATCGGATCTCTGGTCGCCTTCTTCGACACCTAGGCTTTCACCCTCCAACAGAGTGTCAGATTCTGCTGGGCCAATACTTTCCTATTTAGCGGCACCTGCGGTTAAAAGTTCCACGCCATCCACGGTGAGCGCTTGAGCTTAATATTATCGTACAACATTTAAAAGAAGCAAGGATCACAACACTTTTCTGATTCTACCTCGTCAAGCTCTCTGCCTGCTTTGCAATCCTCTCACCCGCAAACAATATTGTCCAGAGGTTAGATCAAACTAGGTCATTACTGTAGTAACATCCTGACACATGCATAGCATGTTAAAACCAAAACAAAAACCGTACAGAGATTGAAAGCACTATTCTTGCCATCTTTTGAAAAAGTAGTAGATATTTTTTCAATTTTTTTGAGAGTGATATCACAATCAGAAAAAATTTCTTCTATTGTTTGCTGTATTTGTGGGCTAGAACTTAGCGGATTTTGACTGATTTCCATTTGTGCCTCTTGCGTCAACAATTCATTAACTTACAGTAGAATTATATTGGAAATATATGTGGTGCCTTGATATGTCCAATTCATGCCACTTCCCATCACTGCCATATCCCAGAAAAACTGAAGAAAGAGTTGCAAATATGGATCTAGGATAATCATATGACATTCAGATATCGGTACATTACAGCTGCTTTGCTTTGAACCTGCACTGAGCAGTCACACTTCTAAATTTCAATGTTTGAAATGATGTGATATTATTTCACAGTGCAAACTATGTTACCGAATCGTTGTGCAGGTTTCAGTTTTTGCCCGTCAAAGAAATAGTAATGATAAGTTGTCCTCTTAGCGCACTTGTTGAAGTTCATTGATTAGTTATGCAATTGATTCCTAATAAACTGGAAACTTGGTACATAATGCTAACCAATGATTCCAATCTCACATTGAAGGTATTGCTTGGTATGGATTTATTGATAGACCATTGCCATGTTTGTGTGTGCAACTGCAAGCAACAAGTGCTGAAAATTGTCTTTCTGCTTGACTCCTTTTGGAAGTGTGACAGTGAAAGTCTTGTCAGTGAGATGTGTCTCCCAGTCAAGACTTGGTGGTGTTTTGAAATTTGCACCTTGAAATGATTTACTTTGGTTTTTGAAATTTTGGTAGAAATTTATCTCTCTAGTGGATCTAAGTTTGTTTTGATATGCAACAGCATTATGAGCTGTTTTTTATGTACTAGATTTCTATTATATCAAGGCATTACGTTTTCACGAATGCAAGTAGAAAAACATAGTATCCTAGTTTTTTCTATTTGTATTTGCTGCAGATATGTTGTTTTTTAATTTTTGGTCTGTGGTTTTAGTGTTCTATAGATAGTGTTTTTGTATTAAGTCTTCAAATGTTGCAGCAGCTACGGGGTCTCCAATTGCAAGACCTTGGAATTTCTGAAGCCAATGATGATCCATGCAAACATTTCAGCATTGCAGATGTGGACCTTGCTTTTGATGGCAGTGATGAAATCTTCAGTTCACCTCCAAATGTGCAAGTACCAACTTTTGGGGATATTGGAGTTCATTCCCTTGCTACAGTTGCGAGTGACACTGAAGCTCTCCAAAGAGGAACCACAAAGAGCACCACAGCTACAGAAACTTCAATGAAGGTGAGGATCCGAAATCATGTCAAGAGTCCAGAATTTTGCTAAATTCAGACTGAAACTCTTGAAGGTGTGCTTTTTATTCAATTCAATAGTCCCATGCCTTTTTGAAGATTTATGTTAGATCTTTCTTTAGGGAGAAAGTCGACCAATAATCTGAATGATAAGTGATAATTTCTATCATCCTGTGCTCATTTATACCTTCAGAAGGAAAAAATTTCACTATTATTTCAAATAGCATAAAAAGCTCTTCATTAAAGATGACAAGAGGTGGTAGAGCATTGGAATGGATTCAAGAAAGTGGACATCTTGTCTCAGCGTACACTGAATGCCCATGCAAATTTACCTAAAGAAACTTTTTAAAGATTATATTCATTGTACCTGAAATAGCAACCATACATGGGATGTTAAATCCCATATTTTGCAAGATGAAAAAGGAGCTCATCTTATTTCACATAAGATATAAGTTAGAGTTTGGACGGTATTAAGTTGTTGAATCTGTATCAAAGCTGAAATCTTTGGGTTCAATTTTGAATTGATGACAAGCCTATAAAGATCAAATTTTCAGCATGAAGAATTATGCAAAAACTTATATGCGCTTATATTCTCCATGCAGTTCTGTCTTGCCTCTGTGCATTTTGCTTATTACATGTATATAGTCGGATTTCATATACAAACAACAGTACAATCTATCACATGTCCGCCTCCACATGACCATTTAACAATTTTACTATCAGAATAAGGTCTCAATTAGAATCATTGTGAAGAAAGGTGAGCTACTGTATTTGCTCTCTTCATGGGGCCCAGTGACTGAATTGATGCTGAAACATACACAGAGTTATTAAAACTGTACTGATGCTCCTCCTGGGTCATATTTTTAAAGTGCTTCATATTTTATTTGGAATATGGAAAAATAAAGCAGGAAACCGGATTTTGTATTGCCCTTATCAATGTAGTACTTAGTGCCCCAATGAAGTGAGCTGAGCTGTCAAGAGAGCCAGATGATGTTTGTAGAGAGCTTCTCCATGTAGGAAATTCACCAGCATGTTCCTTAAGGATTAGTCAGTGAACTTGTTGGATATAGAAATTGTAAATGGCAAGAAAAAGTCGAAATGGGAATTTCCAACAAGCACCAAAAATATCTTAATATTTCTAGAATAGGAGGCCTGCATTTGCTCTGGAGACCAAACATGTTCTTTTTTAGACTATCAAACATCCAATAAACCATGGTACAGAATGATCGCAGAGTTTTCCGAGGCAAAGCTTACGATATGGGCATGTAAGGAACGCCATTCTGTATGTTTGTTTTTCTTCAAAAATACGTTAGATACGGAGTTTTGAATTTTAGAGGAGATTTGCTGCTGCTGGAACTGGGCTGTGGAACTATGGAATCTATGCATGTTGTTTTAGAACCCCCTGAAGGATTTGCTGCTGCGGGAATTATGGAATCTCACATATGTTTCAGAACCCCCTGAAGGATTTGCTGCTGCTGGAATCAGGCTGTAAAATTGGGCTGTATTCCAGCTTCTGGGATTCATGGTTTTGAAGAAAGTTTTAAATGGAACATTCAATGGTCACTGCAGATCAGGCTGTGGCTTCGAAAGCCCTAAATTCCCGCTCCATTTGCCTGTTGGTCAAGCACAATTTAAGAACCTGAATAAATCGGGCTCTCAAAGGCCCTTTCAAGTCGGGAAAACCTCTGACCACAAAAAAAACTCACCCTCAAAAACCTTTACTCAAATGATTAATTATGTTCTGTTTCTACGGAATGGAAGCTTTTGTACTGAAAGGTACAGAACGGCAGTTTATGAATATAACCCTAGAGAGAAGTTTACAGAAATTTATCCTTCCTAACTTGGAATAATGTGGTGTTAAACTTCCTGGTGTTTGCTGGAAGAATATGCTCTATTTGCAATATTCTTCTAGTTAGAATGTGGTAGTTATAGGTTGTCAAGGAACAGAGTCTAAAATAGGAAGTGTAAATATTCAATAAAATTTAAGTCAAACACTGAAAAACGAGGTTCTCAAAGGTTAGGAATAAGACTCTATATAATCAACTTTTCAAAATAGTATGTCTCAAAAAATTTGTCGTTATTCCTAGCATTTGGGCATACTGTGAAGATAGTATGCTGACTAGCACAAGGAGTCCTTGAAATATTAACGACAAACAAAAATTGGCTCCAGTGTCATGTGATCTTTTAGTATCCTATACTCAATCAAAGTCCTCGTGACATGATTAGTGTAGCATAAACAATCCACGTCTTTTTTGAAAGCGAAGCTCTCTGAGAAAGAAAGCTAGAAAACTTTTTTACATTTCTCAAGTCAGGTATTCTAAATCTTAAGCAGGCCTGTGGCTTGGGTATCTTGCTGGTTGGGTAAGCCCAACCCAAGCACACACCACGACAGCTTGTGTGGGATTATCATTCCTCCCGGTATTGATTGCTGCTATTGTCATCTTTAGGTTGTATAGAATAAACAAGCAAATCAAAAAACATTTCCTCTTTTCACTTGAATAATTTCCTAAGATCCAGCATCATAAAGCAAGTACATTGGGAGAAATTTTTGGATACTTGTCCAAGTACACAAGATTTTTCATGAGGTTTTAGCATATTTTGATTTTTCTATGAGTAATGACAATCCTTGGAAATCTCGTCATTTCATATTGTAGGAGGATAAGCAAAATATGGTACAACTGGGAAACTGGCATTGATAAGTACATGCTGCTACTTACAATTGTGAAGTTCAGTATGCTAGTACGTTCTTTACTGCTTGCTAGGATAATGGAAGAAAAAAGATCTTGTGCTTATTGCAATTTGCAACTATTTAGACACAGAAACATCACCTTAAAATACCTCAATAAAACAGTATCTACTCATAGGCCCTTGGTTAGTTTCTATGACATGAGAATGTAGCCGCACTTTCTTTCTTGTAGAATTGAACACTAAATTCAATGTTTATTTGTGAAAATCTGATCTTATTGATCAAATTGTAATTAGTATGTGCGTTTTATTCTGGAGTCGTTTGGGGAATTCTTGTCTGGCTAACAAGGAAGATGATAATTTGGGTGTAGGTTAATTCAACGGCCTTGAATGAGAGCACTCGCCAACCATCGTGGACCGAGGTTTCCAGGACACCATGTTTGACGTCGAGACCACCAAAAGCATCTATTTTTAGCAAGCATTTCCTATCGCCAAGTCCTGTGATTGTTAAAACAGGATGTGTTGGTATAAACGCAACTGGCAGCTTGTCGCTCTCGCTTTCGGGAGCGACGCTCTCGCTTTCGGGAGCGAGTGGAGAGAATAGTAGTGCTGATTATCATGACTGTGATACTTCTTCTATCCTAATGCATGGAGAGTCCACATGGGTTTCTGGGGGCATGGATTCTGGAACACTTGCTGAAGCACGAGATAACGCAATGTTACGTTACATGGAGAAGAAAAAGACGCGAAAGTAAGACCTATTGCCTTCAAGCTGTCAGACAACCGAGTTAGTGCAGGAAAGTGCTATAGAATCTTAAAGATCTAAAAGCCTTCACGGTGGTTTTGCTGCAGGTTTGAGAAAAGAATACGTTACGCCTCGCGTAAAGCTCGTGCAGACACAAGAAAGCGTGTGAAAGGTCGTTTTGTGAAAGTTGGGCAACCCTACGATTACGATCCTTCTACAAGAAGCATATGAATATTTATCCATGTCTGTTAGATAGATATGATATCTACGACATTTCTTTCCTTGGTTAATGTATTTATTTTGTGAGAAGATCCAACTGCTTTTTTTACCTCTCATTGCACATTGTAAGTACCATTTAGCTGAATTGTGGATAGATGAACAGCTGCACCCGAAACCTGACTGAATCACAATTGACATGTCGACGTCTAAAAACTCGTTCTTTGACATAGTATGTCATCCTCAATTATCCGCGCGGTTGGAATTCGCTACCTACTTGCAATGGCGGATTGAGACAACGTAAGCATTCCCTGAACATTGAAGAGATAAACAGCAACACAGGTTCACTCTTAAAACTCACAATCGTTGAGAAAATCTATTTGAAGAGATAAACAGCAACACAGGTTCACTCTTAAGACTCACAATCGTTGAGAAAATCTATTTCCCATCAAACAACAACAGTTTTGTAGTGGAGGGGCTAACATCTTACTTCTTATCAACTTATCTAATGCTGACATTTTACTTCCCATTCAGCAACAACGATTATGCAATGAGGGGCTAGTAGTATTTTACTTTTTATCAACTCATATAGGGCTGGCATGCAATGAAGCCCTTGCAAGCAACTTAAATGAAAGGAAAGGAAATTTTCTCATAACTTTCAAGCTATTTTCAATATTGGTCTGATTGTTGTGTGTACTTTAGTTTAATAGTCAATGGACATTCCTATAGCTTGGTCCTTGCTCACATTTGCAAAGCACTAGGATAGAATGTGGCTCAAGGGAAATTAAAACAATCACATTTATGAAGTTTGTAAGGTTTATATGAGATGGTTATTGATAGGGTCATTTTGGAGTTCATCCACAACATATTTGTCTTTGAGGCAAATTGTACATGAATTCATGGGCATACTGTAACGGTAACTTCCGTGGCTTGCCTAGCTTGAAGAATGAGCTCACACAAATTCATAAATAGATGTAAAGGTAGCCCAAGTAAGTTGGACAAAACTTGAGGCCCTTTAATAGGGTCTTATAACCTTTGTTAACCAATAGGGTTGCAAACCAAGAGCAATGTCATATGCAAAAGTTGCATTTGTGATTCTGTTGGAGAATCATTTATTAGCTAGTATGCAAGAGATCCAGGGCCAAAAAGTCAGGCTTTGTGAGACATTTTGAGGCGAGAAGTTTAGAGATAAGTGAAACCTTCAATCAAGTTCAAACATGCAACACATATAGGCTCAAAACAAGCAGAAATTGACTTGGCAAGATTGAATAAATGTATATCTTTGATCCAATTGTATAGGTAGATACATCATCAAATAGTCCAAGGAAATAATGAGCAATAATGGATTGTAATGTCATAAGTTTTCTACACATAAGAAACCAAAGTCCATTATGATGATGAGTTTGCTAATGGTAAGAAGGGGGCCTTGAATGTAGGAGCTATTCTTATTCTACTTTAAGGATTTGAATATTCATGTGATCTTCCAGTTGTCAAGACTTCAACCATTATAGAATGTGTTGGCATTGTTAGGGCGTTATGTGGGACTTCTAGAACATATCAAACAATCATAATCCACAACATTTTTTATATGCTTATTTGAAAGCGATTTTTTAGTTTGAAAATCCAATAGATTAAATAATATGAACAAATCATAAATTCAACATTTATACATATGAGAATTCAATCCATTTACTGTCTTGGAAACACAAAAAAATACGTGACTAAGGTGGAGAGGCATTGACAAGATGGATAGTAAATGATAATAAGCAATGAATTTTCCTTTTGAACCTCTATTTTAATTCTATGTGCTTGAAAATTTTTATCATTTGGTAGTCAAAACCAGAATAATTGTATAGCCCAACTTTGATATAAGTTTCATGCTCTACAAAATTAGTGTTGTAATTTTGAAAATTTATTTCTTAGATAATAAAGATTTTATCAATATATGAAACCTTAAATCACTTAGATTGCTATATTTACTAATTGCAATGATGCAATATATCAACTACTATGTGATGTTCTAGTAATTTTATATTTTGAAGTGCAAAATTCAAACCTAAGGCACCTAGTGCTCACCACAAAAAGAAAATGCTAAATTTTGTACCCACTCAAGAAAAAGATGAAGGAAATAAAAGTTTTTGATGTAGATGTAGGACATTTTTTATTTGGATATATAAAATAATCTAAGTATCAAATCTTATGCAAAAATAAAATTTAATGTAGCATGCAAACACACTAGATGATCTTTCTCAATTCGATTTAAATAAGGATTTTTCTAGTAGTTATGCCACCGACTAAGCATTAACTTCAATGACAAGGCATCCTCAATAGTTCATCAAAATTCACAAACTTCTCTTGTAGCATCTCAATAAAAAGCAACATCAAGCTCATGCTAGCAAGTTGGTATTAAATATGCTTCAAAATTTAGAGCTCAAGCCAAAATACAACCAACCCACCCTAACAATTACCATATGCTCAAGCCACCCAATATTTTAGAAATGGAAATACTTGGCACCCTCCTTTATCTGGAAACCGTACCGCTAGTGAGTGCCCAATAATACATTAGAACCTTGCTCCCACACAATAATGCTATCATCTCTATCATGTTTCTAACCATGATATGGCGCACTTTCATGTTCAACCCACAGATGCAAGATATTTTCCAATTGCATAGCTACAATAAGCCATTACTAACAAGATGTTGTTTCTAATATGTATGTCATGCCTCAACAACAACAATTGGCTTTTTCATTCTCCAAAAAACATCGTTGCTCTCATTTTATATCCGCTTGGTCTTTAGACAAATAAATGTAAACTGTACTTTGAGAATGAAAGTTCAAGTACATGATTAACTCTTATAATCCAATTAGGCTAGTGCTTCCTATAAAAAATTCCCAAGTAAGATGTTTGGGTTGGAATGAACCACATCGAATTACTAAATGTTCAAATAGAGAAAAAAAATTTACCAACGATTATTTTGTGTCTATGGTAATGGACACTAGTGTAAGGATTGTCCACTTAAGCTTAATCAGTTAGAGGTTATAATGCTCCAATGAAACTTGTTATTATGGTACCTAAATCACCCACATTCCAATCCACACCAATAATGCCAATTTATATCCAAAGTCAATTTTGAGAATACAATGTGATAGATCTCACTCATACCACAATAGAAAACCATCACTCAAAAATTTTGGTCCACTAATAAACCAAGGGAATAACCTAATTCAAACCTTCCTCAAGGTGCTGCATTTTCAAAATCTCTAATACTTTGAGCACTTCAAACATCAAGAAAGACCGTAACATTGTTTGCCGGTCGAATTTTTTTTGGAACTTTCTGGTCATATTTTTATAACACTAATTCTCTTCATGCAAAAGAATAGAAGGAATCAAATGGGTTTCATGATTGGATTATTCTTTGGGCATGGGCATATTTATTTGGGCATGGGCATATTTCTTTGGGCATGGGCATATTTATTGTTGTCCATGTGCATCTGAATAGAATTAGCTCCAGACCTCAAGGTGAGGAAAGAAGCCGTCAACAAACAGCCAACAATTTGTCGCTTAAATGGCCTAATCATCCAATTGCTAATGAACTTGTAGAACTCTAGTTTTATGATGCCATGTGTGATTCCATCATAAATCTAAACCAACACTTTTCCACGTGAATTACTAAGTCAAGCAACATAGAAGCATTGGTTGGCCTACGTAATGGCCAACTTAGTCTAACACTTTGAATCTTGCTCAAATCAATGTCAACATTGTGAGATGCATTATAAAAGTGAATCAACAATTGCTCTTATTAATATAGTCACCATGCCCCACATAAAGTTATTGGAAGATTTCACTTTTCCATGGATGTAGTAGTCCAAGGCTATTGGTAGCCCACACTTCGCAAGGATGTACATTGTTTTGTATGACAATGTGGTGTGCCTTTAAACCTTGAAATGACAACAAATTCTCTTTAAAGTTTATTCTTGCCAAGAGTCCCTTTGAGAACTACAGGTTTGATATAAAACTACTAGACTGGTCTCCATAAGGTGAATCTCAAACATCAACTAACAAACAATTTTCAACCACCCATCCGTAGAATCGCTACAAACTCACCCCCATGCACTGGAGCTTTCAACACCATTGGCTTGATAAAGCCTCCTATGATAACTAGCATCCTACTACTGGTGATTGTACTCGGCTTTCACAAACACTCATCTCCATGGCTAGAGATGTTGGGGATCTGATGTGATGTAGTTTGACAGAGCTAAACTTGTCTCCCCAATCAAAAGAAAAACAATGAAAAACTATTAGGATCGAATTAAACCATCATGATTCAGCCAATTGCTTAGAACGTTTGTTTAACTTAGAGAATATCTGAGTAGGTGTCGTAGACAACCATGGAGAGTGCGAATAATTAGGTTTTTAGGATAGCCATGCAAACTTTGACAAATATTCTACGTTAATCAATGGAATGATGGTATCAGATGCAGAGAAAAAAAAAGACTGAGAGAGCATTCGACAATGACTAATGCATGTACAGACAATAGAGAATCTATAAATTAAGTTATTGCAATACATGATCAGATCATGGATAGTAATCAAGTGTCCGATAAATGGTTCACAATAGTTGTGCATTAAGAGTTGTGATCCTACTTAGCTTAGACAACACAATTGATAGATAGAACAATCTCTCTATCGTCATGAATCACTCTCACACTCTCAAAATATCTTACTCTATGGACTCAGATGGTCTGATGCAATTGAATTCTTATTTGATTATCTATTTTGATGATGATCGATTCGATGTGATGTGTTTGTCTTATTCAGATCTATCGTATATATACAAAGTTACAGTGTTTAGCGTCTATCTCATTTTTGTGAACTAGTGTTAGGTACGATGTAAGTGTTTACAAGAAGAGTCTAAACTGAACTATAGGCAATAACCTGACCGTGAGAAGTTACTATACACAATGGCATGTTCGAATGGTGACATAGTCTGTTTTGGATTCAGTAGAGGAGGAGATCCATTTAGAGTGGTATCATTCGACAGTCGATTGTTCAAAAGTGTCAATACTTTAACAATGCTGATAGTGGAATAGTTGACTGTTGATAGTCGATAGTGACAACAGTGTCGATAATGCCAATCATGTCAATTTGATGTCGTTGGTTGGACTTGAATGTGGAGTTTCAAAGTCGATTCGTTGCCCTGCTTCTAGTATCCATGTATTTTTGTAGACTATTCAAATGTGCATGTAAAACTATAGATTGTCTCAAATAATAGTCCATTTATGCAAAATGTTGTAGAGAGTGAGAATTTACAATGTATAAGATTACTCAGAAGATGGCATTAGGTGAGTAAGAGTAAGATTAAACTCCAATACCCTCCCTTAAGCTTACTGCTTGGTACCTGAATAAAATTTAACATACTAACTAAGGTAGCATGTTTTTTTGAAACAATGGTATTGTTAGAATATTAGCCAACATACTATCGGTGAGTAACCTAATTCGACATCCTTGTGCTCGGTATCCAAATTGTAGAGCTTGTATGCCTTGTGGTCCGGGGAATAGCCGATGAAAATCATTTTCCTGTTCTTATCATCCAGTTTTCTTCTTAGATCTTTAGGGATCTGAGCGAAAGCGATGCATCCAAACACTCGCATATATTTGAGTAATGGTTTTGATTCTGTCCACACCTCATAAGGTGTCTTGCCATTCAGGGATTTGGTGATGGATTGATTCTGCAAATAGGCAACTGTAGTAACAACTTCTGCCTAGAATTTCTTTGGAAGAGAGGCATGGGCCATCATGCTCTTGGCACTTTCGATGAGTGTCTGATTCTTCCGTTCAGCTACAGCATTGGACTGAGGTGAGTAGCTAATTGTATATTGTTGATGTATCCCATTGGCCTTGCAGAACTCCTTGAGTTCTGTGGAGATGTACTCTCCCCCTCCATCTATGCATAGAGCCTTGATCTTCCTCTAGGTCTGGTTTTCTGCAGACACCTTGAACTGCTTGAATGCTTCGGATTTGTTCTTCATATAGTAGGTTGCAGTCCTTCGAGAGAAGACGTCGATGAAGGTTAGGAAATAGAGAGCTCCCCCTGTGGAAGCAGTCTGCATCGGGCCACAAATGTCACTCTGTAACAAGCCCTTGGATGTATGAACTGAGTCTAAACTGAAGGGACTTCTAGCATGCTTGTTGATAATAAAGCTTTCGCATGGAGAAGTTGGCTTGTTGACTGAAGGCAGATCTTGTACTAGACTCTGAGCTGACATTTGCTGAATATTGTTGAAGTTAAGATGGCCAAGTCTAAAATGCCACAGCATATCAGTTGATTTGGAAGTGGTTGTGTGAAGAGTTTGATTGTTAGAAGATTAGCAATGGCTGAGTTTGTAAAGATAGCCGCTTCTTCTTCCGTAGGCTAGAACCTTTCGGGATTTGTCAAGAATTGTGCAGCCGTCTATATCGAATTTGACCCTCCGACCTAAACCAGTGATTCTGCTAACTGAGAGTAGATTCTTGGTCAGATTTGGAATGTGGAGAACGTTGGACAGTGACTTCACCTCTTTTGAATCCAACTCTTACTGTTCCTTCACCTTCGATTGAATGTGATGAGTTGTCTCCAAGTTGCACAACTCGAGAGTGGGTGAATGACTTATAGTCTTTGAACCAGTCACGATGGTGAGTCATGTGTGTCATGATGGAGTCTAGATACCAGGAATTGATATCCTGTTGTTTTTCAACTTTGGTCATGAAGTCTGCCTCATCTTCATTTTCTTCTTCTTCTTCTTGTTGATTTGAGTGACTGGCAGTAGCACTATGTTCTTGTTGTTGGAACTGCTTCTTCTTTTCATTGTTGTACTTCAAAGTTCAGCAGTCCTTGATTTCGTGGCTAGTCCTCTTACATTATCTGCAAAAACTTTTCTGTGCTGGTTGGAATGATGAAGAGTTTGAATTCGATCCTGAACCGGAATTTGGACTGCATGTTGTTCTTCTTGTCAGTATAGCCTGACTTTGTAGATATCTTGGATCTAGGCTTCTGATTTTTTAAATACAGAGCTTGAGGATCCGAACCCGAGCCTAAGGAGGATGCTGAGTATCAGATTGGGTTTTCTGCCCCACCATAGTTCATGTGGTGTCATGTGAGGAACACTAGATTCGCCTATCATATTCTGGATATAAATGGCAGTTGTAACCACTGCTTCAGTCCATAGCACTCTTGCTTCTCTCAAATAGGCGATCATGCACCTTACGATTTTCATGAGTGTCCTATTCTTTCTTTCAGCAACATCGTTGTGTTGTGGTGTATAGGATGTTGTCCTTCTGTGAAGGATTCCTCGATCGTTACAAAAGTTAACGAAGCAATTCGAGATGTACTCTCCACCACGATCAATTCTGATATACCTCACCTTCTTTCCTGTGCATCTTTCTATCCAATTCACATATTCTGTGAACTTGTCGAGTGCTTCTGACTTGTTGTGTATGAAGTAGACTGTTGCAAACGTGCTATAGTCATCAATGAAGGTAATGTAGTAATTTGAACCTCCTACTGAGATCACGTTGAAAGGTCCACAAATGTTTGAATGTACCAGCTCTAGAATCTTTGTTGTTCTAAAGGAGTCTCTAGTAAAATGAGTGCGGAACATCTTCTCTTTCATGCAAACATCACAGGTTGTCTAGTTCATTGCATTCGAGATGCTTACCCTTGTGACAGCTCCATGATGGCTTGCCTAAAACAAGACCATTGGATTTATGTGGCATAGCCTTCTGTGTCATAGAACATCTACCGATTTGTGAGCTTGATGTGCTTGATCTTCTGGTAGGCGTACCTTCAAATGATACAAGTTGACTTTTTGTCTACCCTGTGTGACAATTGTGTTGGTGCTGGCATCAACGATATTGCATGTTTCGTTTGAAAACATCACGCGCATCCCAGCATCTGTTATTCTTGCAACTAAAAGCAAGTCTTGTTGCAGTGTGGGTATGAATAGAACATTGACTAGTCTTTAATCTTTGTCATTTGTGTTGAGCCACAGTGAACCAATGCCATTCACTTGATGTCTTGCTCCATCTCCAAGAACGATGTATCTAGATGGATCTGTACTTCGAAAGTCAAACATTATTCGTTTGGATGTCACAAAGTGAGAGGTTTCTCCTAACTCAAGAGTCAGCTCTTGTGTTTTAGATGTTGAGGTTACATATCTATACATAGATAGGCAGTCGAATTGTTTGACCTTTCTTTGTCCATCTTCAAGATCTTGGGCTCTTAGACATAGGATGAACTGTTGTGGTTCTCTCGTTTTTCTTGAGGCTGCTTGTTTTTCAAATTCTGGTGGCAGTCCATAGCTGCATGACCTTTCTTGTGGCAATGAATACATTTGATCTTCGGATTCAGCCAATAAGTTTCGACTATGTGGCCTTCTAGTCTGCATCTCACAAATGATTTCTTTTCGCCATCTTGCTATCTCGGCTTGTCTTTTTCTTCCATTTGTTCTTGGTACCTCCCTTTGTCTACTAGTCTCAATCCTGCTTTTGATCTGACTTCCTCTTAGGCTTGAACTGCTTCTTCGGCTTCTCCTTGTTGCTATAGAGAGCTTGATTAGATGTGTCCTTGTGATCAAGGTGCTCACGAGATCAAATTTCGATCACAGCTCTTTTGAGAGTCATTTCTGGATCTTTGGCTAGCAATGTTCGAGTCGTCATTGACGATCGCCACAACACAACGCCTTGATGAATCCAAATCTCTACAAGTACGCCATGAAGCACTACATAAACTTTGTGAGATGTGCTTACTGGCTGTGCATGCATTGGCAGCTGAGAAAGAATGACGCAAGGCATGGCATGATCGCCGGTTGCATAAGAAAGATCTTCGATCTGGAGATCTCCTTATGTATAAGACCAAGGCGATTAAAGGCAAGTTGAAGTTCACATGCGAAGGCCCGTTCCGAGTAAAGGAGATCCGCAGCCATGGAGCCGTGAACCTCGAGCAGTTAGATGGGACGCCATTCGACACGCCCATCAATGGTAGCTGGTTGCACAAGTATTGGCCACCACAGTAAAACAGATCAAGGATGCTGATGACAAGTCACAAAAAGTCCATCTTCAAGGTCATCACAGCCAGATCTAGAGAAACCTAGTCAGATCAAGCCAAATCTATCAAGATCCAACAAGATCTGAATAGATCCGACAACATCCAATAAGATCTAAGTGAGATCTAGATCCATATAGGATCAACTGGGAAGCAGATCATCAGATTGCATCAAAGGCAAAATTCACTTAAACTGATGAATCAGCTACCAATTACCAATTACCTATAGTCAGATCTAACTTGGATGCAATGGAATACCAATTTACAAGAGTTAAGGAACAGAGAATCTCGATATCTTTGTGATGCCACGAAATTGTTAAATATTGAATATCAACCTAAATATGGCATGATATACTCAAAAATGAAGATATGAGCTGGATAAATATAAACCATGAAGAGGCCTAAGTCATTTTTTGAGAATGTATCTCCTAAAGACTTGCCTTGTATTTAAGGGCAAGACCTCTAGAAGGGAAACGTTGCCTTGGATAGCCTTTACTAGGTCATCTACGCGAAACGACTAAATATGAATCGAAATGTTAAACTAGAGTAAGTTTAACCCTTAGTTAAATATACCTCTTATGGTATAATTGAACATACATTCAACCTAATCATTAACTAGACCTTTTCTCAGGAGCGACGCACCTGTAGTTTTAGAGGTGTGTTTGTTCGTTCCGTAGAACATATATTGATCACACGCTTTAGTCTCGATCATCGAGAGAGAAAGAGTTTATGTATTTGTGAGAGGTTGAAGAAGTGAATAGAGTGTTGAGGTTTATTCTCTCTTATCTCTGTTCTCCACACTGTTGAGTGTGAGTGATCCTGAGTCTACTAGCAATCTCTAATGCATTACATGAATTACTCTCTGATCAGACAGATTCTCTAGCGCATTATAGTCGTTTGCTGCATGTCCGTAAATATGCTCTAAGGAACTGATCAGGTTTTGGTAGGGTATACCTTTCATCTTTTATTTTTCTTCCTCTGTTTTCGGGCAATCCTACTTCGTCAATTTTGCTCCAGCTATCATTGGTGTGGCTTTTTCTTTGCAGTCCATCATTTGATACTGCTTCAGCACTTTTCAAGCATATTCTGACTGACTCAAATGCATTTCTCCTTTTATTCGATCTCTTCTTATCTCCAGCCCAAGGCATTTTGTTGTTTCTCCCAGATGCATAGCAACTTGAGGCTAAAGAAGCTCAACATATTCAAAGATCTAGATAGAAAGAGGTAGACACAATATGAGAAATTTTGTAATCATACAACCTAATACGTGTTAAAAATGAGTTTAAAAAAAAAATCCCATGAGGAATATCTAAACTCCAAATAAGAGCTTGGATGCACTTTTTTGCATAGTTGGAAGAGTCCAATGATCTACATAAAGATTCATTCTCCAGAAAACTATCTCAAGGTTATGTTGAGAAAAGTTGCTATCGTGAATATGTAGTGCTGATTTTTATAGACGAATCTACAAGAGGAAATAACAAGGCAACTTAACCATTTTCCAAAATCAACACATAACATGATTCCTATGAGAAACTCTACTTTCAATCCCACCAAGGTTCAGCAAGATTAACTTTTATGGTACAACTTCAGAAAAAGAGATTTAACCGCTTTTGGACTTCGAGACTCAATTTGTCCTTCAGAATATTATTTCCTTGCAAAAACAAAGTTCTAGATAAAGTCATAGATTTATAATTTTAAGCTCATTAGTCAATGGAAACTAAACCATTTGAGGAACTTATAACCCAATTCAAAGCTCTTCTAGTAGTATCAAATGATTATTAATCAGATATGAAGCTATGCATGGCCCACCCTCTCCACCAACGCCGTCGGCATGGCACTAGGAATTTTTTGTACTGAAAAAATAGAAGTCCCAGCCCCCAAAAGTAGCCCAAAAAAATGCTAAAATAATGCCAATTTTTTTCAGAAAAAGCAGATTCTCCCTACTTAGATTATTTATTTCAAATGATTTAATGTGAGAGAGAGAGAGAGAGAGAGAGAGAGAGAGAGAGAGAGAGAGAGAGAGAGAGAGAGAGAGAGAGAGAGAGAGAGAGAGAGAGAGAAACTAGCTTCTAGGGGTTTTGGGGGGAAATTTAGGAGAATTGATTAATTGATTAATTAATTATTTTTTTACATGAACCGTGGTAAGGTTCCTCCAGGGTTCGGAACCGTGGGTTCTATGACTGAAAATCAGTAAAAAAGCAGATACATGCAGTGTTGAGTCTTGGGACATAATAAAAACATGGTCCCATATGCTTAAAGTCATAATCTGTGCTCAAAACCTTGTGTAGGGTACAGTCCAAAACTTACACCTCGTACATAATCATGTACATATAACAAAGACTCCCTAAGAAAATGTAGTCAAAACCGGAAATACATCAAACAGCTCAGATAAATTTGTGGAAAGCAAAGGGCGTAATATGGGTTCAGAAAGACAACACTTACACAATGCACACGTTCCTGAAAAAAGTCCAATTTTCTTCCCAATTCACAGATCAACTGCTGCGATAATTTCCATTTCAGTTGGAAGTTGCAAAAATACACCTCTGTCCGAATGGAGCCTTGTATGAGCAAAGGATATGTCCTTCCTCACGACAAAATATATTGTATAGTCATTGCCATTTCAATTTATATCAGATATTACAGACCTTAAATCTAAGAATCTTAATCGATTTGCTATTGTGGTTATGGTTTAGATCTAGCATAATTATGTAAAGACTCATTCACGAACAAGAGAGAGGTGATCAAAATTGTGACTAAGATTTTTCCCATCACCCACGCAGTAGCTATTCGTGCAGACGATCTAGCCATTTAGATCTTCTTCAGCATGAGTCTTCAGTACTAAATCGCTGGTCGGGTAAGCAACGCAGGTGAGCACAAAGCCTGCAGCGAGCTGATCATCCTCCAAGTAGGAGCCGTCGGATTGATCCACTGTACCTTCAATTATTTTCCCCGCACAACTGCAGCATGCACCTGCACGGCAAGAAAATGGCAACTCTAATCCCGCAATTTCTAAGGAGTCCAGTAAGTAGGCATCATCTGGAGCTTCAATGATTTTTTCTCCTTCGGGAGTATGTACTGTCACCTTGTATGTGGCCATGGCCTTCACACGCCCCAAGCTTAGCTTCACACCAAAAGTACTACCAAGGGATGGTAATTTGAGAGAAACAGAGGCTTTAGAAGATGCCTTGAAGGCATTGTCCACGCACATGGAAGCGCCTGCGTTTGCTGCAACGATCTGGCTTGTGGGCAGCACTGCCGCAGCCATTGTGAGCAAGCAAAATCTAAATGCTCCAAAGTAGATCCTCCGGAAACCCTAGAAACACTACCGAAGTTACAAATTTTTCACTGCTAAACCTGTAGAACTCTCAAAAGCTTCAACAGATAATATATGAGGAAAACTTCAAAAAATCACAAGATGCAGCAAAAGCTGTCAATCAGATTGAAGAAAAGAGCTTGCCAATTTGGCCACCATCTATGTATAATAGCACCTTAGATTATGGATCTTAACCCGAAGGACAATAGAAGACTCCTGTTCATTAATTGACCCCACCGAAAATGAAAGAAATGAAGATATTCGACATTTAAGAATCTTCAATCAAAGACCATGTAATGTGCCTGTATCACCCATATCTAAACATGTGCCATATCACATGCAAATCAATCCAGATCACATGCAATATTATGACTAAGTCCAAGGAGAGAGAATAGTGGATGGACATTCTGCTCCTCCCAAAATACAAAGGAAACTTGAGCACATGGCATTAGGTATGGTGGAAGGCCTTGTGCAAGGGCGGGAGCTCGAGGGCAGGGCCCCAACCTGCAAGGAAGGCCCAAGGCCTACGGGCCTTCCACGACGTAAGGTGAGAAGGGAGAATGCACATTCCAATAGAGAACGCACATTCTAGAGAGAGAATGGACATCTCGGAGAGAAAATTGTAGATTCCCGCTCATGGAGGTGCTTCCAAAATACACACAAAACCTAAGCACTTGGCATTATGGAATGGGAGAGGACACAAAAAGGGCTGCAAAAGGAAGGAAGACATCCAACACTAGACGGAAAGAGAGAAATGAAATTTCAAAAATGGGTAGGGTAAAACCCTTCATCTAACCACAACTATTAAAAAAAGCCTAATCAAAAAGTAGCTATGTCCACGTTCATGTTGAAGACAACAAGAGAAGCAAAAGAACATCACATTGCCATAAATAAATATCAAACTGGAGAACCAAATTAATGCAATCACATTAGGAATAAAGCAATTATATCACTTCATATAATAAGGTATATCATATCTCATAGAGGGATGGAAACGTTCTAAATCTTGCCTTGCCAAGAGGAGGGAAGGAAGAATGCTTGAATGCAAAATGGTCCAAAGATTCAAAAGATCTCTAAAATAATAGAAATATGCTACTTATACAAAAAGGCTAAAGTCAGCTATCTTGTTAGTATGGCTAACTATCAATTAATAGACGATAGGGGCCTAAAGAGGGGTCAATCTTCATTTATGAAGGTAGTGGAATCTTTTACAAAGCCTTCTGAAGCAGTCGGCCCAGAGAGCAATTTCGCTCACTCAGCTTCTGGTTATTAGCCTCCAGAGATGTGATCTACTCATACAACATCTCTATGTTGCTGGTCATCTCATCTGTGTGCTGGAACAGCTGCATCATATTGTCCTGGATGTAGAGATCGTAGGCATGGATCTTGCCCACAATATCCTTGGCACTTGCGGAGAGCTGATGGTACCATCTGTAAAGGTTTTCTTTGTTGTCCTCGTCATTTATGTCAGTAGCTTCCTCCTCAGCCCCTTTGCCTTCATCTTGGACTTGTGTATCAGAAATAGTATCTTCGTCATCCGTCGAAACATGGCTTTTCGACGTTGGAGAAGTCTTGATAGCGATAGGGACAACAACCAAAGTTTCATCTGTAGTAGAAGTTTTCTGCTTTTTGGATCATCTCAATCCGAGCAATATTAAGAAAGTTATCACCCTTCAAAGATTTTTAGGCTAATTTTATTTTTTTCCTTGGAGCTTGAAAGGGGTAGCATGCCGGCGTGCTACCAATTTAAGCTTTTAGTCTTTAACTCAAATTGATAGCACGCTGGTGTGCTGCCCCTTTTAGGTTCCAAGGGGAAAAAGTTTTCTAGTCTAAAAAAAGTTGAACTGTCATAACTTTCTTAGTATTGTTCAGATTGAGATGGTCCAAAAAGTAAAAGTGCTCCATTTTTAATGTAGCATCCATTGGTATAATCAAAGTTAGTTTTTTTTTTTTCTAGTATAAAATGATTATATATAAAGCCTATATATTTGATAGCATACCATGTGCCATGAAATTTTAGAAGTCATTTGTAAATAAAACTCGTAAAACTCGCAAAGAATTCACTTGTAGATTGTCAAAACCCCTTAATTCCTAACTCATTTAATAGATCGAGAATTAATCGTCACACTTAATAATCATCCCAATTCCTTATAATCCCCTGACAATAATTAAGTATCTATCTATTATCCATCAATCATGAATATTTAGATCCTTATAATTCGTCAATTATAACTCGCTAGAATCCAAAACCATACTTAATCATTAAAGGATACTGGAGTATATGTCCAACATAACTCAGAAAAAAAAAAAATCATTCCAAATCTTTCCCATCAGGAAAATACTAGATTTTAAGAATATTCTCCAAACCGGATTATTTAACAGAAGTGCGAGATATTCAAGTTCTATATGCCATAGGTAATTAAAGACAAAAAGCATACCAAAATGATAATGACAAAAATCTTCAACCAATAAAAAATCTAGATTACCGTCTAGAACCAAATCTAGACACCCAAAGTCTTGCTAAATATAAATTCAGTTATCATTCTCGAAATCATTATGATTTGCTATCCAAATGAGCTCTCTGGATCCTATCACTAATGAATTGAGTCCAGTCCTAAATTTAGGAATACTGTATACCAGAAATCCTATATATCCAATGCACATAATTTTAACTGATGATTTGAATTTTGATGACTCACAAATCATGCGTCTTACAAGCAACATAACGCAAAACAATCAGTCTCTGGTGAATCCTCATCACATTGATCATTTTACCAATTAATTTCATCCAAGAGTAATCCAGCTACTCAAAAAATTTGCTATCATTCTTCATGGGTGCCCAGCTTGTGTCATTGTAAGATTCGATTCGAAATCTAGCTTCCTTCGAATAACACAGTCCGTAGTCTTTTGATTCTTGGAGATATTACACCACTCTTTTTGCTAACTTCCAATGCAACGATCCTGGCTTTTGATTGAATTGGCTTAGCCTGTATACTACAAATGTTATATCAGGTCTGGTGTTGTCTACAAGATACAATAATGATCCAATCAACCTTTGATAGGGTGTATTGGCCATTTTCTTCTCTTCTTCAAGAGTTTGTGGACAATCTGCCTTGTTCAGTATCATTCCAGGTATCATGGGAGTATGCACTACTTTGCATTCGATCATGTTGAAATCTTTGATGATTTTCTGAATATACTTTTGTTGGTGAAGGTACAATTTGCCACTTTCAAAGTCTCTTTCGATCTGTAATCCTAGATAGGTTTTTGCTTCTCCTAGGTCAGTGATCTCAAATATTCCAAAAATGTGTCTTTTGACATCTGAAATAAATTCATATTTTCTTGAGAAGATAAGAGTGTCATCTACATAAACACATCTACATAAACAACTAGAATGACAATTTCATTTTTGATGTATTTAATATAGACATTCGACTCACTGAATAAATGCTCGAAGCCTAAAGAATGTAGTGCTTCGTCCTTCTTTTTATACCATTGTCTGGCTGTTTGTTTTAGACCATAGATGCTCTCCAAATTTTGGATATTCTTGACTTATAAAACCAAGCGGTTGATCCATGAATAAATCTACTTCTAACTCTCCATTCAAGAAAGTAGTTTTCTCATCCACAATATGGATTTTGAGATCACAAGCTACTGCATAAGTGCATAACAAGCGAATTGATGTGTGTTTGACTACAGGTGAGAAAGTATCAGTGTAGTCGATACCATATTTATGTGAAAATCCTTTCGCAACCAATCTTGCTTTGTATTTGATGATATTTCCATCAGGACATGTTTTGATCTTGTAGATCCACTTGCATTTAATTGGTTTCTTTGTTCTTCTGCATTTATGACATTTCGGCCTCCATTGCTTGAATCCAATGATCTTTATCTGGTCCATCAATAGCTTCTTTAAATGTTTGAGGTTCTTCTATGAAACTACAAAATATGATAGCCATGTTCATTGAAACATCTTGACCAAATCTTGTTGGTGGTTTTCTTTCTCTCGTAGATCTTCTCACAGTTTCTATGGGTTTCGAATTCAATTCTGCATTTTTAGGTTTGACTGGTTCTGCTTGAATTCGAACATGTGATTCGAGCTTTTCAGGTACTCGAATTCAAACTCTCTTTGAATCACTACTATGTCTAGATGGTAATTCCAGTTCATCATCAGCTTGCTTTACTTTTGCTGTTGGTAACTCATAATAAGTCTTAAGAATTTCATAGCCGATTAAATCACTATCTGCTATGTATTTCAACTCATCAAATTTGACATCTTGAACTACTTTTATTCTACTAGTTTCAGGTATGTAGTCTCGATAGTATGAAGAATGTAACTCAAATCCTACCAAAAAAATCTTGTTTTGTCTTTTCATCGAGTTTCTTTCTTAATTTGTCTGGTATGTGCATATAAATTGCACATCTGAATGTCCAAACATGAGCTAGATTTCGCTTTGACTTCCACCATATTTCATGAGAAGTTTTGTCGGGTATTCTTGATTTCAAAATTCGATTTTGCAGATAGTTTGACGTAGCCACTGCTTCTGCCGATAACTGATTTGGTGATTTCGCATGAGCCATCATACACCTGGTAGCTTCCATTAGTGTACAATTTTTTCGTTCCGCAATTCTATTGTGTTGAGGTGTGTATGATCCAATCTTTGTATGCATAATACCTTGATCAATATAGAAATTTTTGAATTTGTTGGAAATGTACTCCCCCTGGCACGATCTGTGCGAATTTGCTTTAACTTGTTCCCTGTCTGCTTCTCAGCCCAATTGGTATACTCAACGAATTTCTTGAAAGCTTCTGATTTTGCATGAGTAAAGTATACTATAGTGAACTTGCTGAAGTCATCAATAAACATTATGAAATATTTTGCATCACCTAAAGACATTACTCCAAATGGTCCACAGATATCCGAATGTACAGTTTCCAGTACCTTGGTTGCCTTAAAAACATGTTTTCTGAAAGGTGTTCAAGTCATTTTGTCTTTAAGACAAGATTTGCAGGTAGGTCGAATATCTCGACTCTTGATTTCGACTCTTTCGATTCTTTGACTCTTGTTGGCTTGGTACAAGGCTTCCATGTTCATGTGACATACATCTTGTGTCACAGAATATCTGTCAATTCTTGAGTCTGATTCACTTGTTCGACTCGAGTTCGAATGCTCAAGTAATACAAATTTCCATTTCTATTACCTTTAGTAACTAGGTTACTAGAATACTCATCGAGCAACTTACAAGAGTCCTTTGATAAGGTTATTGACATCCATGTGTCGACTATCTTTGATATAGATAGAAGATCTTTATCGAGAGTAGGAACATAGAGAACTTCCTCCAGTTTCTTGTCACCCTGATTCGTGCCTAACTACAGTACACCAGTTCCGTGAACTTCATGCTTAGAACCGTCTCCAAGTACAATGAATCTCAAATAATTCATCTTCTTATAGTCCAATAAAATTTGTTTCGAGGAAACAAAATGTGAGGTGGCTCTTGAATCAAGTACTACATCTTGAATTTTTGAATTCGATGAACAACATAGATCAGCACAAATATATGCTGCTGAGTTTCTTGTCATCCTCTCTTCTGTTGTGCTCTGAAACATTCTGCTTTGTTGTCGACAAAATTTGAATCTGAAGGTTCACTTAGATTCTGCTCCTTCTTGTTCTTGGGATAACAGTCTACTGCTGCATGACCCCATTTATGACAATGAATACAATCAATCCTTGGATTCAACCAACATTTGTCTTCGATATGACCTGATCTCTTGCATCTGTTGAAAGTTTTCCTATCACCAGAATCCTTTGAGTGTTGTTTATTTGATTGTCGAGATCATTTGTCTTGGATTCGTCTGAACGATTTTCATTCTTCTTAGATGACTCCCTCTTTGACTTAGATTTCTCCGAAGATTGATTCTTCTGAGTAAATAGAGTATTTGGCGCTATGAGTTAACTCTAGTTAACCCTATAAAGCATGATTTGAAAATGCATTTACATTAATGCTACATCGATTTTCTCATTTCAACCATCTATCATATGCATTTTCAATATTTTTGGGCCTCTTTGGGCAGTGATGAGTGGGAAGGGCAGGCCTCAACATCCAATAGCATTTCCACATGTTGTTTGACAAAACATTTATATATTTAAAAAGTTTTTATTTTATTTATATCTGAGAAGAGCTACGTTATGTAGAAGCTTGATATCAAGGTTTCCATTGGTCCACATGGCTACGAAAATGAGAAAAAAAAAAAAAGGCATTTTTTTCAAAGGCCCTCGTCGGGCTATAAGTTTCTCTAATGATGAAACCTTTACTCCAGTTGCTAAGCTTATAACTATTAGATTGATGATTTCTCTTGCTAATACTTTTAGTTGGAAGCTCTATCAACTTGATGTGACTAATGCTTTCCTCAATGACTACTTGGAGGCAGAGATCTACATGAGAAAAACCTAAGTGCTTCATCAAGAAGGGATATCTTCATAGCGTTCGCAAGTTTCTACTTCCTCCTTGATTCCATCTATCGCTTTCTGAAGCATCATAGACAAACTTTTCGCCAGTAAAGTTTGAGTTGTGTGGAATGACTTGGATAACAAAGTTGTTTTTCCTTTGAGATTGCATTTTCCATACCAGAATTCTACAAACAAATAAACATATCCTTGATTCTTCGTATGAAAGTGGTCAGATCTTTGCCTCTTTGTCGTCCCACTGTAGTCAAGTCAATTGGTCCTCCAAGAACATGATTTGATTACGTGTTCGAGTCTAATTCTTGGTTTGCAATTCTTCCCACAATTTTTTGCATTCGAAGTTGGGAAAAGGTCTAGCATTATGTTGTCATTCACTAAAGATGCAATAATCGTTATAGCTTTGTCATTTTTCTCCCTCCATTCACGAAGTTCTTTGCCAAGAATAATTGGCTTTTCTTTTGTTGAATCTACCCATTGCCAAATACCTTCACCCTTTAGTATGAGTGAAGTCTTTAACTTTCAGACTAAATAGTTCGAACCTTCTGTATCCAAGATCGTACTGATCTTAGATTGAATGCTGCTAATTGAAGACATGGCTGCTGAAGGGTGTCACTCTGATACCACTGTAGGGAAAACTCTGGGAATTTTCCTTTAGAGAATGCAATTATAGTTCGAATAAATCAAACAAATATCAACGTCTTCAATCGAATTTGAATCTGGCCTATATACTAACAGAGCATATTCTATTATGATTGAATAAAGCGTGCAGATTTAAACATTTTCATAAGTGTGATAGACAATTTTAAATAATCAGAGATGGGTATGAAACACCAGTGATGTAGAAATTAATCTACTGATAACTTTGATCAATCAATCATTTTTTCTTTTGATTCTAATTGTTCTATATACAATCTGTCTTCTTCTTGTCTTTTTGGCTTCTATGTGCCTTATGCTTACTTACAGTTAGTAATTCTACATGTATTAATATTATCATAGAATAGGCCTCTTGGCCTTCTTCCTTCTATAAATAGTCGATCTAACTGTTAAAACAATTAATATACAATGACGTTTTGTGTCCAGGTTTGACAGTTTATCTTTTGATTCATTGATCTTTCGATTAAGAATAAAAGTTGAATCATCAATTGAATTGAATAAGAATAAATGTTGCATCTTTCGAATTCGCTTTCTCAACCTTTGTCGATTAAACTATTCACTTTGTTAGTAGAATTGAGACTCGTCTGTTGAGGTGTTCTACAGTCTTTCAGAAAATTAACTTCATGTTGGAAAGAATCATATAAACCAGTTTGATGTCCAATATTCAAGAAATTACTAAAAAGTAAAAGATTAATTAAGAAAGTGTGAAATAGATTTAAGGTTTTTGAATTTTGTAAATTAAGAGATACCACATTGGGATCCCGATTAAACCTCAAAATTTCACAAAATATCCCAACATTTAATCAATGGTCTTCTTTTTTCCATATTGCAACTAGGTACTAAAATATTCCATTGAGAAGTAGATCTTTACAATTTTAGAATTTTCTTTCCAAAATTATTGATGTCCCATACCACCAACTCTTTCTTCTAGAAAATCCTTAACTACCTTATCTGATATTCTAGAGATCCACTGATCCATCTAGCTGTCCTATAATATATAGAATATTATCCTTCGTTCCCAAAAATTGGAGAATTCATTTGTTTGGATGACTGGCATGCCTTTCAGATGGATATAAAAATTTACACATGAATCTGTGACTTAATCAGAAGAATTATTATGGTTCAACGTCACATTACCAACCCTTCTAAGTTAGAAATAAGCTTCGAATCCCTAATTATCCAAGAGCATTAACTCTAGGGTTAAGCTGTCAACTAACAGGTCCAAGGTGATCCACGTATTCAAACTCTATTTCTATAATCACAATTTACATCCAAAATTGTAGATAAACTCAATGCTTACAAAGGAATCTGTTATGAATTTAACTAAATGAATTCCCTCTAGGAAAATAATATCCGATATTAAGCAATTATTCCTAGAGATTACCAAAATCCTAACTGCTAAATACAATTTCAGAGTACACTTACTACCTCTGATGTCCACTCTTCTTTCCCCCTTAGGATTTTCAGTCCCCTGAAAATCTATTTCAGCTAAGGCACTAAGAAGATGTAAAGACATTAGTAACTGTAAAAGTGGGTTATTGTGGGAAAAGTCTTAAAAAATTTCATTTATATCCTACACCTGGGTTGAATCATAGTTACACAAAAATCGTCCTAGTATGCATAACGATACTAGTCTGAACTTGTGCATATAATTCACCATAGGATTCTAACATGAAATGAAATCAATTTTTCATCTTTGATCAGTTCCTATCACTTACAATTTTTTCAATAAAAAAATTGGACCATTTTTCTTTTTTATTAACCGATTTGACATTATTCCGTCAATGTTAACAAAAAAAACTATCAAAAACTCAAAATATGAAATTACCTGAATAGAAATCCTACCAATAGGATTTCAGCAACTTTGAATCTGTATCCCCAAAAAATTTTATTGTCTGGATAAAGAGTTCCATGACACCAATGTGAGGGAAACCTCCTCAAGGTCCTACTTACAAGACAAAACAACAGAGAACACACAGTGGAGAAACCTCCCAGCCAAGTAGAAGCAACCGATCAATCTCCAAAAGCTTCACCCCCAAGCCAAGGACTAGGAAGCAAGAGTAGAGAGAGAAAATCTAGCAATGAATCACCAAAACTATGGTGGAGTAGGGCGAGTTTTTCCATCATATATACTCAAGACCACCTTGTGCATGCGGTAATGCAAGGTCTAAACTCCCCTAATGATAGATCCAATTGCTATTGATACTCTACACATGCATTGATTGTCCCAAACCTTGTACTAACTCCAATTAGTGTGTATGGGCCTCACAAGGTCATTAATTACTTTACGAGTCTCGTCCAGTATAAATGCGGCATAACCAATAAATCGAGCTCTAGAGTACTGTGTATCCAAGTCTAGGACTACACTGAATCCTATATATAGGACGTGGACGTAACAATGACAAGCCATAAAAAAACATCAGACGACAGCTCTTGGTTTTTTGATTCCAGAGCCACTCAGTATATGACCAGCCATATTAACTGTTTCGAGTCCTATATGCCTTACATTACCAAGAAGTATGTTTCTGAGTGACAATAGCACACAAGCTATCTGAGATAAAGGTACATTAAGATTAAGCTTTGCAAATGATCAATCCAAACTACTTTCAAGTGTCCTTCATGTACCAAATCTTTTAGTGAATATGCTCTCTGTAAGCAAAATTATAGATTTAGGACACAAAGTAAAATTTGAATCAAATAAATGTAAAGTAGTCGATAGGACAGACAACATCCTAGCACTCAAAAAGAGTCATGGATACTTGTACAAATTAAGTCATTGCTTTTCTGCCTTTGGTCAAGCTCTCAGTACTTCTGTTCAAATCAATAAAAGTTTACATTAGCATTAAAGACTTGGTCATTTGAATCATGCTTCTATATCACACATGTCTAAGCAGTCTATTGTACTTGATCTCGACTATCCAAATGAAAAAGTCGAATTACTTGTCTGTCAAGATTGTATAGTTGGTAAGCATGCTAGAAAACCTTTTAGATCAAACCATCAGCATGTTGCTAGATGATTGTTCGATATTGTACAAACAAACATATATGGCCCAATGCAGAGTCCTTCATTGAAGGATGCAAAGTATTTTATTACTTTTATTGATGAATTTTCTAGAAGGACAGTTGTGTATTTTATCAAGAAGAAATCCGAGGCTTTCAACCTCTTTAAAATCTTCAAGGAGCGTGCAGAGAAAGAAATTGGTAAGAAAATCAAAGCCCTAAGGTCCGACAACGGTGAAGAGTGTTGGGGGAAAGGATGCGTGAGCTTGGTCCGACAACTTGGAGCTGGCCGAATAATCAGATCAGGATGATCCTACTACTGCGCGAAGGTAGTGTTCAACAAATCCCTTGGTGCGTGCACTATTGATAGCTAAGTAGGCGAACACGATAATAAATTAGAGCTTGATTGCGTGGTGGTTGTGGAAGCAAAGAGCAGACAATCAGACAAGGCAATCAGAAAGTCAGACAGAAAGAGAAAAGCATGCAATGTTGACAAAATCTAAATGCAGAGAACCAGACTGTTAGCTGATGCCACGTCCCTGAGGTGTCGATGCAGTGCCTCTTCACCCAAAAGAGTTTTGAATGGAGATGACGTTGAGAGCCGAGCACGCAAACTACTAGTGATACACTAAGTGCATATACTGTGAGCCCCATGGAAAATGGAAAACCATGCGGGAGCTAGTAATTTAGACTCTCTCAACTTGAGGTATGTTTTTTAATAAAGAGGCCTGCTATTATCACGTAAGAGGTGGAACTAGGATCGTTATAGAATGGGGTTCACCCACTAGTCAAGAGGTGAAACTCAAAAGCTTATAGAATGGAGTTCACTAACTCACTATTATAAGGAAGGCCTCTTCTACGAGATCCATAGCATGTGTGTATTGTAGTGTTGCTGAAATGTTTAATGAGAATCCTTCAACCTTCATTCCCTTCCATGCTCTATCTTCATGCATTTAATTTGGGTACTGATGTATAAATGTGATTGTTATTGATGAATCTTTTAAGGTTTGGTTTGGAATTAATATCGGGTAGATTTGCAGGGCTTGGGGGCTGATTTACCATTCCACTAAGTTTAGATGCTTCCCTGTCCTTGGCTCCTTGAGGAGTTCTTATTACAACTGTTGAGTGACGGTTTGCAGGATTTGTGATTTCAGTTTAGATATTGTATTGCTGATTTGTAATTCCAATAGGATTAGATTCAATTATGTTCCTTGTTCCTTGTGTAGATTAGATTAGGAATAATCTACATTCTGTAAAAACAAAGAAACAATTGAAATAGTCTGTAGAGTGTAGATAAACGAGTCTTGATAGATCCTATATCCAAGATGGGATACCATTGCCAATAAAGGTTCGAAATCAAGTTGTAGGTGTGCCATACTGACAGGTGGGACACACTACCATTGTTAGCATCTGTGCTAACACAGAAAAAAATAAAAAAAGAGAGAAATAAAACTCCGTGGCATGTGTTTGTAAGTCCACGTACGAGTGTCTGTTAATCAACTTCTGCCATGGCATGTGTTTGTAAGCCCATGAGTAGAAGCTTAAATAATAATAAAATAGCTTTTACTTAGACTTAGGAAACTTAAGATTAGAAATATTTTGTCTTAAGTTTTTTAAGTTAAGAAACTTTGAAATTCTAAATCCTAAGTTAGAAGTTCTAGAAAGGCTAGAAATAGATTAGTCCCATAAGTTAGTGGATACTTATGGAAGACCCTCCTTGCCATAAAAGGAGAGGTATTTGCCTTGTAAATAACACTTTTGAGATTATGCTAAATTGCTATCTCTTTTGAGATTATGTTGCTATTTCACTTGTGTTCCCATTGGAAGGTGCATAGCTTGAGGGAAGGTGCCCAGGCCTCTTCTTGCCTCCTTTCATTGGTTCTTTTATTGTGGCATGTTCAAATCTTTTTTTAGCCACAATCTATCTTTTCAATCCCTTTGGGTGTTGGGTAAGTCTTAGTAAGGTTTTGTTTTTTGTCCTCTTAGTTAGTTTCATTTCTATTTCAAGCACTAGTTGGGTAAGCCTTAGTTCTTCCATCATTGTTTTCTGTTTTTGCATTCCCGTTTGAAGCTTGGTAGAAACTTAGAAAGTGGACGATCCTCTCTATGCTACACCACATTATGAGTAGATCTAGCCAACATACACAAATCGCATTTACTTCCAACATTGGTGTCTTTGCTACTTATTAAGCATTTTTTACCTAGCTTCTTTTTCTTTTGTTTTTTCGCCTCCGTGTTATTTGTTTGCTTGTTTGCTTGCTTTCTATCTTCCAACCACAACACGAGTCTTCTCTCCAAGTCTTACACGAGCTGTGGAGCAACTTATCAAGCCAGGGAGAACCAACAAAAGATAAGTGACCCAAGTGACCTACCAAACATGTATATCAGATTCGCTTGTCTATCTGCAGCCCTAATAGACCCTGATCTTTCATTTTATTACCTCCACAAATTTTGACCACGGTCAGATTCTGAGAAAACAGCCTAATATACTGTCAAAATCTCTTATTTCTCACCCAAATCTTTGTTCTAGAATTCTCTGGCTTCATTGAGCCTAGATCTAATCAAGATCAGTCCTCCAACAGCTCCACAAATTCTATCTCAGAGATTTTGTCTGTTTTTTGTCAAAAAGTCACATTGTTTTTCATATTCCCTATCTGTCAATAAAGCCTCTGTATTAGAAATCACCATCCAGCCTACGAAATCGTTCTCAAAAAGTACGAATTCTCTATCCCACCCGCGAATTCTAACAGTGCAAATTTTTTTTCAAAATATAAAAAAATCAATATGATGATAGACAACACTCCCTGTCAGAATTCGCGAGTCCTACAGTTTGATTTATCTGCCTCTCCACGATTTCTCAGCCTGATTGCAAATTCTATTACAACTAGAAATACCAGTTTTTTGCCTGACACTCTCCATCCTACAAGCAAACTACCTTTTTGTCTTTTGCCAAGAACAGTACTAACCTGATCATTTGTGCTCTTACTCTCATCCACACTCTGCATCATGTCTTGTGATTGTGCTAAATCTTCCAACCCTGCGACTCTACGACTAGAACACAACATTTCACGAATTGATGCACCAAAGTACGATGGATAATCAGACCTAGTCCGATTTCTCCAAGACTTTGATAATGCATGCTGTTTTTATGGAGATACCTCAGAAACTAAAAAGCTTTGCCTATTCTCCATGGTACTCTATGGAACAGCCAAGGAGTGGTATCTTAATCTTGAAGCACCTGACCTTGCTTATTGGACCACCCTCAAGGATGCTCTCATCAAGCGTTTCAAACCATCCAAACTTGTGAAAAATGCAAAAATAAGCTTGGTAGAGGCTAAAAATCATGTATATAGGATGATTACACATGTGTGGAGCCTGTTTCCACGTGTTAAAATAGTGTACTTGTCATGTACCATAATCATATAGGTTGTACATATGATTTAATTCAAGTTCTAGTGTCTAAAAAGGCCAAAAACTAGTTTTCTAGATATATGACACATGGCATCAATCTATTGATTGCATGAGCCAAATATTTTGGTTAGGTGTCACATCCCATGTATAGAGGACAGCTCACATGTGGAATAAGCTGAAGTAGGCGAATTTGAACTTCTAGAAGATTTCCAAGTAGATCTCCATATAGAAGAAAAATGGACCAAAAGTGCTCAAAATAGAAGGTTTTGTCCAAGTGTCAGTTTTGCATGATGAATCATCATATGACAAAGCACCTTCACACATGTGAGATAAGAGGGATGATCAGTACCACGAGCTCCCACTTATTGTATATATAGAGCCACATTTGGCCATAATCAGTGTGAGACACCAATCTTGGTTTTGAAAGCAATTTTGAGTGATTCTCTCTATTTGTCTACATTTGTTTTGATTGTTTTGAGGTTCTATCAATGTTTACTTGATTTTCAGGTTGGCGTCCGTACTCATACAGTTTTTCACACGTGTGAAACCATAAAGTACACTTACCTTCAATTGATGATTGTTCTTGTTAGGATTTTGTGTCTAGAATTGATCTAGATTGATCTTAATCTGAAGTAAATTGATTGATCAAGTAATCTGACAACAAATCCCTCTTGAGGATCAGATTAGGATCCACTATTGGTCTTTTTTGTACTTTTTTCACATGGTATCAGAGCCTAGTACAAGAGGTTTTGTTGAAATTGATAGGGTTAATCCAAATCAAAGCCAAAATTAGCAGTTTTTTGGAAACTAGTGCAATTTTGTGTAGCGAGTTGGATGTGATAGCTATCCTCAAAATTTTTGGTCCAGATCTTGTTGTAGGCTGTAGGAACCCTTTTCACACGTGTGAGGATGTACAGATCCAGTTTTTACTGAGAAATTTCAAAAATTTGTAGAATTTGACTCACATACCCAATTTGAGTGATTTTTGGTGCAAAATCAAGCATTTTCTATAGTAAATCTAATCCTTTGATTAGTTCTTGGATTAGATCAGCCAAAAAATTAAAATTAAAGCTTGAAATAGGTGCATTAATTGATCTTATCTGATTTTTTGAGTGTATGTTGAAGTTAAGAGAGATTTTGCTGAAAAATCATAGATTAAGGAGTGATATGCAAGGTGAGAGGTTGAAATCCATTGTTCCATCACTCTAGATCTATTCAAGAGTGATAGGGTCAAGTTTAGAAACATCAATATGCTAGAAAACATCTTTGGATCTGTCCTCCAAGTGAAACCTTTGAGAGTTTCTAGTGCATATAGAGCATCTATGCAAATCTTTTGTAGAATTTGACATAGATTGGCTTCAATTGAGAGTTCTAGAGAAGAGGTTGAGATCCAAGTCACATTGTCCAACCCTACTCGATTTGTTTGAGTGATTGTAAGGTTTGAAAAGAGTCATTAAGGTGTCTATGGCAAATGTGTAGAGAGAGATCCAATTTTCTAAGAGTTCCTTCCTTTGTAGAGGGCAAGATCTAGAAGCTCATTATGTGTTGTTATTGGTGGAGAGTTTGTCTCTTCCTAGGTGATCAAATCTTTCTAATTGGCATTAGCTCTTTGAAGCACAATATCTTATTGAGAAAAATCACCACTTTTGATTTTGAATTTCATTCCAAGTCTTAAGAGGTAGAGTAATTGGTGGAATCCAATAGGGGTGATTGAATCAATTTATTGAGCAAAAATTGATATAGTATGTATGAAACTCAAATTAGTTCTATTCAAATTTCTTTGTGAGAGTGTGAGGGTCAATTTGAGATCCCATTGGATGTCTAGAATGAGGAGGAGTCCATATTTGAGTATTCATGCATGGTTGAGATCTTTGTGAATCTCTAGTTGTCACATGTCAAATGTTTTGAAATTTTTCATTTGGAAGTGCATTGTTTGGTTCAAGATGCAAAGATAGATGTCACTTTCATGAAAGTAACTTGGATTTATTTTATGTCCTTGGAAAGTATTTTGCTTGGAACTTTGGACAAGTTCAAACTTATTGTTATTATCCAAGAGAAATCAATGAAGAATAAGGAGCAATCACAAAATGAAAATAGTTTGATTTCTGCTCTCATGTCAATTTATGAAGAATCATTTTGCTTTGAAGAGATTTTTGTATCTCAAAGGTGGATTAAGGCAATACTAGTTGAGTGTGATGCCTTAAAAGATAGCAAAATATGTTATGAAGTCAAGGAAATGGAAATATCTTCATAATGTAGGATCTGTTGGTTTCAATAAGATCATGAATGATGTGTTCATTCATAAAGATGAAAATTGTAAGTTTTCAATCTTAAAGGCCCCCTGTAAACTTCTTATGAGAATAAGTGAAGCATCCGAAGTGGACACTTATATCCATAAGCAAGTAGTTAGCCTTATTGAGATGGAAATACCTTTTGATTTCAATATTGGAAAAATCATGCCAAGTTGTGGTGATTTTTGGACTTATGGTTCTAGCATAAGTAATCTTGATAATCATAGGAAGTGCATATTGAATGATCATACTTGTTGTGATCATTATGAGACATGGAAGTCTTGTATTTTCATCAAAAAGGAGCACCATGAAGAGGATCTTAAGGAGTCATCTCAAGGTTCAAATGTGCCAAGGATTGAGGAGGAAAATCCTTCTCAAGGTTCAAGTGTGCCAAGAATTGAGGAGGAGAGACCTTCTCAAATTGTGATTCCAAAAATAAACTCAAGAAATATGGTTGAATCCATGTGGCTCACATTTCAAGGGAAAGAGGAGCATATCTCATGTAGTATACATCTCATACTTACTTCTCTTATGTCATTTGATAAATCAATCTGCTTTAGTGAGATCATTGCATCTCCAAATTGGAGTAAAGCCATACTAGTTGAGTATGAAGTCTCTCTTGAGAACATAGATGATGTTCTTAAAAGGTTGAAATTGATTTAAAATCAATTAGAAATCAAATGGTTATCTCATCAAATGTATGCTCTTGAGTCATGTAAGAGCAAAAGTGATTTGTTCACTCATAGTTTGAAAATTTGTATTGAGGCAAATTGTAAACTCTTTATGAGAGTAAGTGAATCATCTTCTAAAGACACTTATCTCCATAATGAAGTATTTAGCCTCATTGGATCTGAGATTAGCATGGTAAACAAGCATGAAGATATGATGCAAACACTTTGTTATTATAGCATGCATAGTCTTGCCAATTTGGATAAGTCTAATTCTCTAGATCATGGTAACATGATGTTAGATCTTTGTGATCCTAATAAGTCAAGAAGAAGTCTTTATTTTCTCATGGAGGAGCATGCACATGAATAAGGAGCAAGCCTCAAAGTCAAGCATCTACATGAAATTTGGAAGGAATCAATTTCAAAGATGCTAGGATGGTGCAAAGCTCTCAAGCTCATATCAACATCAAAGAAGCACTATCATGGATATGGTGATTTCAGATCAACATCAAGCTCATTGGCTGATCTTCACACCTTTTGAACCAGCAAAGACCAATTCAGCCCATGGAGTCAAGTTCAAGATCATCATGTTTTCCATCAAGCTAGATTTCCCAAGCTAGATTTTTGAGGAGTGTGAAAAATGCCAAAATAAGCTTTGTAGAGGCCAAAAATCATGTATATAGGATGATTACACATGTGTGGAGCCTGTTCCCACATGTGAAAATAGTGTACTTGTCATGTAACATAATCATATAGGTTGTACATATGATTTAATTCAGGTTCTAGTGGCTAAAAAGGCCAAAAACTAGTTTTCTGGATATATGACACATGGCATCAATCTATTGATTGCATGAGCCAAATATTCTGGTTAGGTGTCACATCCCATGTGTAGAGGACAGCTCACACATGTGGAATAAGCTGAAGTAGGCAAATTTGGACTTCTAGAAGATTTCCAAGTAGATCTCCGTATAGAAGAAAAATGGACCAAAAGTGCTCAAAATAGAAGGTTTTGTCCAAGTGTCAGTTTTGCATGATGAATCATCATATGACAAAGCACCTTCACACATATGAGATCAGAGGGATGATTAGTACCACGAGCTCCCACTTATTGTATATATAGAGCCACAATTGGCCATAATCAGTGTGAGACACCAATCTTGGTTTTCGAAGCAATTTTGAGTGATTCTCTCCATTTGTCTACATTTGTTTTGATTGTTTTGAGGTTCTATTAATGTGTACTTGATTTTCAGGTTGGAGTCCATACTTAGACAGTTTTTCACATGTGTGAAACCATAAAGTACACTTACCTTCAATGAATGATTGTTCTTGTTAGGATTTTGTGTCTAGAATTGATCTAGATTGATCTTAATCTAAAGTAGATTGATAGATCAAGTAATTTGACAACCAATCCCTCTTGAGGATCAGATTAGGATCCACTCTTGGTCCTTTTTGTACTTTTTGCACAAAATTGACTCAGAGCCCATTCATCCAAATTACCCATATCAAGATGCTTCACAAAGAGTCTGTTCGAAACTACATTGAGCATTTTAAACGTCTCAAAGTAGAATGTGTTGATGAAAATATCATCGCGTGTATGGCCATAAAACTGTTCTTGGTTGGATTGCCTAAAAGCATCCGTTGTGAACTCAAACCAGTTGGCATTTATGATCAACCTAAAGATGCGATGACTGATGCTATCTGTGAGGAAGATGAAGTTACCGACGATGACTTTGACAATCGTGAAAAGAAATTTAAGAATCTCAACCATGCTAATCACCCAAAGTCTGACAATGTTGCCCAATCTTCTGAACTTCTGCATCAAATGGAAACCTGGCAAAAAGCTCAATGATCTCACATGGATAAGCTCATTGCCGATTTCCAAACCGCCATGAAACAGATTGTTGAGAAATCCTTTCCAGCAAGAGAAAATGTCTGGTGTCCAATCCGCTAACATCATCATACTGCTAATGAATACCCTTAACTATGAAACCATTTTCCAGCAGCAACCAGACCCACCATCTATCAAGCATACCACCCCTTCTCTCCACAACAAGCTATGCCACGACCAGGGGTCTACCAACCATGACCAACTGCACCAAATCAGTACCAACCACCACGTCAACAGTTTGTCGTTAACCAACCTACCCCACAACAAGCTATTTTCTGGTAGAAATTCTCTTAGGAAGGTCATTATCTTGATCCGAATACCATCAATCCAACAACCTACTATGTGGAAGACAATAATCAATCGTAGTACTCTATTGAAACGGTTGTTTATGATGTGTTTTTTTTTTCAGACCATCAACTACTATCAGATTAGACATACAATCAGTCTTTCTCTGAGAAAACCACAAAAGTCATTCTTTTCAGAAAATTTGTCTCAAACCATCTCTATCCATCTACAAAGGAACGAGGCGGCTACATATCGCCAGATTTGGACTAGTGTCAAATACATAAAGAAGCAGTCAAACTCTTGGATCCACAACCTCTCTGGCGCCATCAGCTCTTCTTACAAAGCAAGACCTCGATGGCACGGTATATTGAAGCACCCTCCTATATGCGCACAAATTCTTATGACTATCTAGTAACGAGGCGAGAACCGTTTCGTGCCACCAAGGTCAAGAATAGGATATATTGGCCCAAGCTCACAGGCGTCGATACCGGCAACTTAGTCGAAGACATGGTCACCAACTGCCGTGTATTCTACTAGATGCACCATGGCAACCTTGATCACAACGTCATATATTTTGCGGACAATTGCAGCCTAGTAGCATTTTCGACAAAACTCAAGAACTTTTGGGATCAAGGGCTACCTCCAATAGCCCTTGATATCAATAAACCACTGCGATGCAAGAAGACCACACCAGCATAGCAACGCTTTATTATCGCGCTGCACTCACTTCAGCCCTACATGTTGATATGGTGGAGCTCTGGAAAATCCACAAGTTTCTACAGGGTATGCTCCATTACTACAAACCAATGCCCTTCCTGAACAAATTAAGGTGGCAAATGATGGAGGGCATCGGGACCACAATCTACCACTCTTGACAGCAACAGTCTCGCCTCCAAGAAGTACAAAAGATCCAGAAAGAAAAGGCTTGGATTGGTGTGGGACCACCAATCCAATAAGGAGGGGGATAATGTTAGCATCTATGCTAACATAGAAAAAAAAAAATTTAAAAAAAAGAGAAATAAAACTCAGTGGCGTGTGTTTTGTAAGTCCACGTACGAGTGTCTGTTAATCAACTTCCACCATGGCATGTGTTTGTAACCCCATGAGTAGAAGCTTAAGTAATAATAAAAAAGCTTAAACTTAGATTTAGAACTTAGACTTAGGGAACTTAAGATTAGAAATATTTTGTCTTAAGTTTTTCTAAGTTAAAAAACTTTGAAGTTCTAAATCCTCAGTTAGAAGTTCTAGAAAGGCTAGAAATAGATTAGTCCCATAAGTTAGTGGATACTTATGGAAGACCCTCCTTGCCATAAAAGGAGAGGTATTTGCCTTGTAAATAATAATTTTGAGATTATGTTAGATTGCTATCTCTTTTGAGATTATCTTGCTATTTCACTTGTGTTTCCATTGGAAGGTGCATAGCTTGAGGGAAGGTGCTCGGGCCTCCTCTTGTCTCCTTTCATTGGTTCTTTTATTGTGGCATGTTTTAATCGATTTATGCTTAGTTTAGCCGCAATCTATCTTTTCAATCCCTTTGGGTGTTAATTTAGGATTTAGCTTAATCACCTTGCTAGTTGAGTAAGCCTTAGTAAGGTTTTGTTTTTTGTCCTCTTAGTTAGTTTCATTTCTATTTCGAGCACTAGTTGGATAAGCCTTAGTGCTTCCGTCATTGTTTTCTATTTCTGCATTCTCGTTTGAAGCTTGGTAGAAACTTAGAAAGTGGATGATCCTCTCTATACTACACCACATTGTGAGTAGATCTAGCCAACATATACAAATCAGATTTACTTCTAACAATCATTGTACTACAAAATAAAATTCATGACTGAGCCCGTTGCCAGACAGAAACGTTGATAAACAGAATTTGTAACAGACAGAAACGCTGCTAACATTATACTAACATTGGTGTCATTTGCCATTGACAGTCTTCTTGAATTTTGGATTCATAGAACTCGATTTTACTAGCCCATATTTCAGTTCTTATTCACTTTTGATTATTTGCTTATTGTCTTGCATTCATATTTCCTAAAACAACATTCCACATTTTCTGTCAGATCACAATTGCTTCAGAATGTCTCTAATGATCATTCAGCTAAAATCCCCTGCTAAATCCAATTTTTTTCAAGCTTTCAAAACATTACATTTGATGAGCTTTTAGGTTTGAAGCTGACGAGTGCATCCAACACCGTCTTCCCATCTGCATCTGCAAGGTCCCCTTTGTTTGCATCCGCCACTCCATTTGTTTTCATTTGCATCCGCCAACTCTCAACATTCCATTTGCATCTGACAAACGACTTCCAGTTTGCATCTGACGCCCTCCATCTTCCTATTGCATCCAACAAATCCATCTTAGTTTGCATCTGACACCCTCCATCTTCCAATTGCATCCGACTCTCATCTCAATTTACATTCAATGCCCATCTAAATTGCATTCGATGATTTTCAGATTGCATCCAACATTTTTTGTAAAATTTTGAGTTTTTTGAATTTTTTGAGTTTTTCCTATTTTTAGAGTTTTTTTTGGGAATTCTGCTATTCCATCCGACAAACCACTTTTAGTTTACATCAGACGCCCTTCCTCGTCAGTTGCATCTGACACCCTTCAATTTCATTTGCATCTGGCACCCAATTTTCAATTTGCATCTGACGCCCTCCATTTGTCTTTCTATTGCATTCAACGTCTTTTCAACCCTCCATAATTTTTCAATCCTTTGTAAATTTTTGACCTTGTGATTATTTTTCGACCCTTTATTTACAGTGTCTTCCCAATTGCATCCGACATCCATCTTAATTTGCATCCGATGCCCATCTAAATTGCATCCGATGACCTTCAGATTGCATTTGACGTTTTTTTGTAATATTCGATTTTTTTTTTTTTTAGATTTCATAATTTTTGGGTTTTTCTAGAATTTTCTAATTAATGATTTTTTTTTTTAAGATGCGTAATTTTTGGATTTTTCGAAGATTTTCTAATTTTCGATTTTTTTTTCGAGATTTTGTAATTTTTGAGTATTTTGAGGATTTTTTAACTTTTAATTTTTTCGAGATTTCGTAATTTTTGGATTTTTTGAGATTTTTTAATTTTTGATTTTTTTGAAATTTTCTAATTTTTGGGTTTTTCGAGATTGTCTCTTTTTCAAATATTTTGAATTTTCGATTTTCAAATTTTCGAGATCTTGAATCCAACATTTTTTTCTTTTTTGAATTTTCATTTTTCATTTGCATCCGACGCCTCTCACTTTTCATTGCATCCGCCACCCTCCATCCGACCCATTATTTTTTTTCGATCCCTTGATATTTTTTGATCTCTTGATGTTTTCGATCCATCATTTTTTCTATCCATTATTTTTTCGGTTTCTTGATTTTTCGATCCATTGATTTTTTATCTCTTGATTTTTTGATCCATTGACTTTTTCGATCCATTATTTTCCAAACCATTATTTTTTCGATCTTTTATTTTTTTATTCTTATTTTTCGATCTCTTATTTTTTTATCCCTTATTTTTTCGATTCATTATTTTTTGATCCATTATTTTTCGATGATTTATTTTTTTTATCCATTATTTTTCAATCCATTATAATTTTTTATTTTCGATACCTTATAATTTCTCAATCCCTTGTAATTTTTCGATCTTTTGTACTTTTTTTATCCATTATAATATTTCGATTCTTATAATTTTTCGATTCATTGTCATTTTTTTTCGACCCAATCCATTTTTTCGATCAAGTTTATATTTTCGACCCCGTTTATTTTATTCTTAACCAGTTTTACATCCGTCAGTTTGCATCCCACACCCATCAAACGACTATCAGTTTGTATCCAATGAACTTCAAAATCCATGTGATAAGCTATCTGAGTTCTTCATAAATGATCATAGTTTCATGATTGATTAAACATCTAAATCATATCCTATAAGTTCAATCATATATGAGAAACAATCAATACCGAATCTCATATTGCTAATCCGATTCTGGTATATGATTCAATCAAAGACCAAACAGTCTGCGACATTTTTATTCATGACCAAGTACATCTGAGGCTGTAACCAACAGAAGATCCGACAAGACTCTAAGTTGTAACTAAAGTTACATCCGACAAGAGTCACCATATTATTTATCCGACTCTTCAATCCTTTGTCACATCCGATTTTATGTCCAATGCTTGACTAATTCATATTGATTGCAATACATCTCATGACCATCATCATATCTTACATACGATGCTATATCCGATGGTTAGTATAACCAATTGCACATCAAAACTGAGGCTCTTTAGCCGAGGCTTCCATCCGAATGTTTTGAAGTGACTCTCTTCCACTGAACTCTTCTATTGATTCTTCACTAAAGAACTCAAACCGAGTCTCCTCGACCGAGAGATTCAACCGAAGTTGTCATGTGCCGAACTTAGCATTCAAACATCTAATCCATTCATTAATATCAAATTACAATGGAAATACAAGAAATCAAGAAAGTAAGCCAAAAATAAAAAAGATAGTTAAAAATAACAAAACTTCACCAAAATAGACAAAGTAAGATATCTTTATTCATGATTATTGATCATTCACAAGATAAGGGCCTGATTCTAGAGCATAATTATAGCTCTCATGTGATTTTAGGCACATGAACCACTTTCTCCATCAAGAAAGCTCTTCAAGAGAAATTTCAAGATCTCTTAAAACTCAAAATTACAAAATGAACAATAGCCCCCAAATTTAGCATGACCTCAACTATTTATAGTGATCATTTGTGCCTCTACTATAAATTTGGGACCTAATTGGATCCATTCATCTTGTCTACGATAAGACCAACTTTACTTTGAGAATTCATCTGGAACTTAGTCTGTCGATTGTATTGATGATGCTTAGATGTGCTAATGCCAACAATAGAAAATTAATTCTCTGATACTAAAAGTTTGAAAAGAACTGAAGAGTATGATATCAATTTGATATCACAAAAGATATCAAGTATTAGAGCTTTCGCTCTAATATCATGTTGGAATCAGATAAAGAAATAGTGAAATTGCTCTGATACCATGTCGGAAAGTGGTGTGCAGAAGATAGCTCTAGCTCGAAAAGAAACGAATGAAAATAATTCGTGTGTCTAGAAAGAAAACTTTTCGTGCATGGCAGAATAAACTATCTTCATCTTTCCAATGCATGACTACGCCTATCAATTTCAAACAAAACAATAGTAATAGAAATCACGTTTGAACTTATAGTAACTAACTTTGAAATCGTTAATATTATAGCGATTACGTAGCCAAACAATTAAGCATAAAAATTTATCAGACAAATAATTAGTTGTGAATTGTTCGCGAATCAGTCAGGAAGAAATACAACAACGCATACAATCTGAGACAAAAACTGAATGCAATAAAGGATAGTATTGATTCAGTATGAAAACGCAACAGAAGTAAATGAGTACAATAAGTTGCACATCAAAGTCGCGTACTCTATGCTATTTTGAACAGCTAAAATGAAAGTCTCAATTAAGCGCAATGTTGATAAACAGTAGCGCAATAGCAATCTCTAAAACAACTCTAAGAAGTGAGCTACAATGCTCAAGAGTGTTTAAGCTCGCAGGCTTGAGAGAGAGAGCTAACTATTCAAATGCTTGATCATAAATGAATATGAACAGCTATTTATACTAAGAAATTAGGTCGTCAAATGAGACCGCCAGTTGGCTGGTGATCCATTGGGATCCATCCGATTCCTTGTCATTGATTGTTGATAAGCGGTGAAATTGGTCGTAATCATTCTGTCTGCATAAATGAACCAAAATTGTACCTCTGTAGAAATGAACTAAAACAGCCACAGGCGACACTATCGAGTTTTTCGTGAAAAATACAAAAAAGAAGAAGGTGCCCTTAAATCTCATTTAGGGTTCCCCCACACTTTGCCATAGTCATTTCTTTAACATTTGAGGCTCTTCTGAAAAAGCGAAAAATGCCACACTGTGATTTTACACGAGATTTCTATCAAGCAAAAAATACAAAAATAGACACTGCATTTTTCAACAGGATTCCTGACAGGTGAAAAAAACAACACTGCTTCAAACTCCATGTATTTCTATAGACTGTGTAAAAACACTTGTAATTTTGCAGACTGTATAAAAACACTGAAAAATATACAGAACTGGATAACCAATGGATGAAGATTAAAACCGATTAGTCGATTGGTAAGAAGGAGAATAATCCAACACGAAGATTTTCAGAGGACAATATATTTGGATGATCAAGAGCTGGAATACAAACAAGTTTATACTAGTGGTTAGGCCTTATCTGAAACCTATTCCGTTGGGCAAAAAAATAACAAGATTCATCACATTTGAAACCGTCGGAAACTACAAAAAGTTTTTTGAAAAAAAGAAAGCCGAGAAAGACAAACGAGAGATACTCAGTTACACAAGGCTATCTTGTGAAGTTGTTACAGAGAAGCACAACGATATTGACAAATAAAATCTATAGGGGGAGGATAATATTAGCTGATGCCACGCCTATGAGGTGTTGATGTAGTGCCTCTTCACCCAAAAGGGTTTCCAATAGAGATGACGTTGAGAGCCGAGTTTGAGAGCACGAGAATTACTAGTGATATGCTAAGTGCATATATTGTGAGCCCCATGGTAATTTCCAAAAGATGGAAAACCATGTGGGCTCTAGTAATTCAGACTCTCTCAACTTGAGTTATGTTTTTTAATAAAGGGGCCTCTATCATGTAAGAGGTGAAACCTAAATCTTTATAGAATGGGGGTCACCTACTAGTCAAGGGGTGGAACTCAAAAGCTTATAGAATGGAGTTCACTAACTCACTACTATAAGGAAGGCCTCCTCCACGAGATCCATAGCATGTGTTGTGTATTGTAATGCTACTGAAATGTTTAATGAAAATCTTTCAACCTGCATTCTCTTCCATGCTCCATCTTCATGCATTTAGTTTGGGTACTGATGTATGAATGTGATTGTTATTAATTCCTCTTAAGGTTTGGTTTGGGATTATTACTCGTTTCCTTGTCCTTGGTTCCCTAAGGAGTTCTTATTACAACTGTTGAGTAACAGTTGTAATAAGCACTTTATAGGATCTGTGATTTTAGTTTAGATGTTGTGTTGCTGATTTGTGATTCCAGTAGAATTAGATTCAATTATATTTCCTATTTCTTGTGTAGATTAGATTAGGAATAATCTACATTCTGTAAAAACAAAAAAAAAATTGAAACAGTTTGTAGAGCTTAGATGAAGGTATTGTCGATACATGGATTAATGGTTTTCAGTTGGGGACACTCATTAGTAGTGTAATTCTGTGAACAGATAGAACACTAGATATTTTCTCTTGCTAGAAATGATTTGTCAGCAATATTTTTCATAGCGGTCTGAAAATCAGCAGCAAGTTTTTCCATGTGGGTTTGTTGAGCTTTCTGACATGTTTCCATTTGATGTAGGATGTCGGAAGATTGGGCGGTATTCTCAAGTTTTGGGTTACGCAGACGTTCAAGAGGGGCTTGACAATTTGCGAGTTAGGAAAGTTTTATTTCATTGAAGTTTTTAGATAGCCATGATCAAAGAACCACAAAAAAAAAAGGAAGTGACAATACTGATTACAACCATATCAAAATAGAAGTCTACGTTGAATACAATAGACAAAAAAAAAACAATCGATTTTTGAACAACTAGGTCTATCTCTATGATACCCTAAGACAAACCCTTTGAGGGCAAAGCAAATATATGAAAAAGATCTTGCAAACTAATGATGGGTTGGTGCATGGAAATATTTTCATTGACTTCCATCCCCTTGACATTCAAGTAGACAAAATACATATGCTTGCAAGGTATGTACTTTTTCATGGACATGTTTCTAGAGAAATCTACACATGTGCATGATGGCTCATTGGAAATTGTGACCTGATAGATTGCACCTGTCTTACTGCTATCAAAACTCTCAATGATATATAACCTTGTGTTCTGAAGGGACTTTGATTATCTCCTGTACATGCTCTTTCAATGACAGTCCCCTTTCCATTCTATCTTTAGCAGATTTTGACACACCCGATTTATGTCTCATCTGTCTACGTTTTGATGTTGGATTGGTTGTGAAGTTCATGTTACAATTGGCACTAACCACATTGGAAGCTACTTGGGGGTCTCCAATCCTATTTTTCTACCATTGAAACATTGTGGGAACACTAGTTGTATCTAACAAAACAAGAAAAACACACAAGTCTTATTACAATACCTGTGTCACTCATCAAATTACATCTACACATGTGTCACAAACCTAACTAGCACGAGTTTGCATCATATCCTACTTCTGGGCAAATGATGGCTTACGTGTGGAATTGACCAATTTGCCTTCTAAGCCAAAAATGGCCCTATCCAACTTCTACACCTAGATGTTTGATACAAAATCCATATCCTTCTCTTCAAAGCTGCTAGGGTTTACAGGAGAAAAACGATGAATCTTTCTCTGTGGTGAATGCAATCCCAAGCTATAAGATTCTTAATGAGGGCGCTCTAACATGATTAATTCGGTGGCAGATGGCCGTGGGCGGCCGCGCGCCAGAGAACCAGTTGGATCAGATTTTGTAGGAAGAAACCGCCATAGCTATGGAGGAAAAGAGAAAGGAAGGAGGAGAGAGATCGAGAGGGCCGCGGACAGGCCTCGCACGCGCCAGCCAGAGAGGGCACTTAGTGCAAAAAGGTGCGTAGTGCTTGTAGGGAGCACGGTTCGGCGCACAAGAGAATGGAAGGCCGTCAGATCTTATGGAGTTCACATCCACGATAGAGATCGCATTGAGAGAGGAGCGATCTAGGCCATAGAAAAGGGCAGCACCATTGGATATGTGTGAAGTGGACTCAAAGGGCCATGAAGGGCCAGAATGAAGTTTCTTCATTAAAAAAATTTATTTTGAGTTGCTGAAAGGGACCTTGTTGAAATATTCAAGGTAGGTAGAAGTAGAACTCGAGCTACCATAGGAATTGCCATTTGTACTTTGCATGCCACATTTAATGCATGAAAATACTAGGTGGCACAATTAGACATATTGAGGTGGCTTGAATAAGTCTAGATAGCTTGAGAGGTGGATTCATAACTCCAATTCAACTCAAAGTAGGAGGAGAGTCCATGGATCTATATATATGTGATGTACTCTCATTGAGAAGATGATGATATTTGTGTGTAATGCAAATTTGGAGACTAGGCTCTTTGTGCCCTCTCTCTTTACTCGAGTTTGTACATTCATATTCTCTCTCTAGCCGAGAGTTGAGGCATTTATTATACTTAGTTTCATGTTTTGTTGATAGATCTTGCTTGTAACACAATAATATTTCTTGCATGATCAGCTTTCCTATTGTCAATCAATGCTGATTTGATCTTTATGGTATTATTGGGCTTAGGAGATCAAAAGTACATGTGTAGTGCGTCTCACACGTGTGAATTCAACATGGTATCAGAGCCTACCTAAGATTTACAAGCAAATCTAATCAAAAAGTTTGTAAATTTGATCAAATTTCAAGCTAATAATTGTCTAGATTCTACTTTCTAGCTAGTTTGCAGTTTTCTGGTGATTTAGAGCTTCAAACCACTTTGAATGGTCCAAATCAGGTACTGTACAGAATTTCAGGTGCAGGCACGTGTGAAATCTGCCCATTTTCAGTTTGGTGGTTCTCTCTCACCTTAGATCCAAATTTCATGCAATTTGGCCCACTAGAAAGCTAGAAATGTGTAGAATTTGATGCAATTTGAATCATTCATCACCTTTATAGATTGCATGATTAGCTTTTTGAAGCACGCGGTTACGTCCGCTATTGGATAAGCCAATCAAAAGTTATAAGCTTTTGAATAGTCATAGGTAGGGTGCCTAGACCTGTGGCCAATCGTGAGTACATGTCATTTATTGCCTGAATGATCACAAAAATCATCCAGAAGTTGACCAATCTCATCTATATGTGATTTAGGCAAAATTTAGAGGATCTAGGCAAATTGTTTCATACAAATAGATTCTATTTGAGTCAATTTGACTTTTCTGGAGTATTTCACACGTGTGAAATTCAGAGAACCATAACTTTTGCCATACTTCATCTTTTTTGATGATTCAAATCTTGTTTTAGAAAGATTGTCAAGCTAGTGAGATCTATCTCACGGTTTTTTTGCTTAGTCTTACATAGGATTTGGATTTTTACCCTTGATTGGTTCCTATAGTGAGAAGATAAGCAATTTTTTCATCCATCTTTTTTTATTTCCAACATTCTTTATGGCTTCAATGGGTGCCTTTCTATAGAAGCAAGTGAAAGATTGTCAACCTCCAATTACTCAATTTGGAAGGTCAGGATGGAATCTATCTTAATTCTACAAAATGTGATGGATATTGTACTTGGTATTGAAGAAGAACCACAAATTCCTCAAGAAATTCCAAAGTATAAAAAGAGAGCTAGGATGGCTCTGCATTATATTAAAATGAATGTCTCAAATGACATTTTAAGAGAAATTGGTGCTTGTACTAATGCCAAAGATGCTTGGGATACCCTCAAGTCTATCTATGAGGCAAAGAATACTTCTAGACTTCTAACACTAAGAAACCAAATTTTTCAAAGTGTACAGAGAAGTGATGAATGTGCTTCAGCTTATGTAATGAGAGTTAAAGACCTCCATAGAGAATTGTCATGCATAGGAGACTCCATCAACCAAAATGAACTTGTTCAAGTCATACTTAATGGGTTAAAGGAGGAATATGACAACCGTGTTCAGAGTTATGCCATTAAGGAGGAGCTACCAAGTTTGGAAGCACTCCAAAGTGTGCTCTCTGAAGAATCAAGACAAGAGTATAAACTCTTGAAAATGGAAAGACTGTCTCTCAACATTGATGGTATAGACCTCTTTACCAAAGACAAGCACAAACAAGAAGTAAGAATCAACACCAACCCTCTTCAAGCAAGAACAATCTTATTTCCAAGGAGAAAGGAGAGGAGGATGAGTCCTCCCAAGCTTTCACATCCAAGAAGAAGAAAAAAAACATCAAGTATTTCTTTTGTGGCAAAAAGGGGCATTATGCCACCAATTGCTTCAAGAAGAAGAGTCAATTCAAGCAAGCCAACATTTTCAATGAAGAGAAGGAAGATGCTCATGCAAGTGATGGAGAGGGATCTCTTATGGTCTCGTTTTTCTTCATCACCTTTCAAGAAGGATGGTTCGTGGTATATCGACAGTGGAGCTTCCTCACATATGTGTAGCTCCAAGCATTCTTTTTCATCCATGACACCTTTTGAAGGAGCCAAGAAGTCCATCTACACAACAAATGATCATGAGTGTGCTATTGAAGGCATAGGGACTATTCCCTTAAAGCTTTCATCATCAAAAGTTCTTTCTCTGTCTAAAGTACTTTTTGTTCCTAAGTTAACAAAAAATCTTATTAGTGTTGGGCAATTGCTTGATAGTGGACTAGATGTGAATTTCAATGTTGATACATGTACAATCAAGAAGCATGATGAGATCCTTGCATTTGGGTCTAGATATGGTGGAATCTACAAGCTTGATCCCAAAGAGTATGCTGACTCTTGTGATGGTGCTTTTGCTTCTCATACTTCTTTGGAGGAACTATGGCATAGAAGGTTGGGACATCCTAACTATAGTTCTATGGTGTCCATGGTCAAGAAAGCCAAAGCTATTGGCTTGTCTAATCTTATCTCCAAGAATTTCAAGCCACGTGAGGCTTGTGCCATATCTAAGTCTCATAAGAAGCCTTTTTCAAAGTCATCTATTAAGACTACACATCCATTGGAGCTCATACACTCGGATGTGCACTTTTCATCTTCAAAGATCAAGGGTGGTGCAACTTGCTTTGTAACTTTCACAAGATTTACCTGGTTATATCTTCTAGCTTCAAAGTCTATGGTGTTTGACTATTTCCTAAAGTTCAAAGCTCTAGTTGAAAAGCAATTTTCATACAAAATCAAGTGTGGACAGGCAGCAAGCTTGATCTGTCATACATACAAGTGTTTGGATGTGCAGGATACAAGCACATTCCAAAAGAAAAAATAAGCAAGCTCGATGAAAAATTTGAGCAAACAATCATGGTCGGCTACTCGAACGGAACACATGTGTATAGGCTCTACAACCCAACCACGAAGAAGGTTGTTTCGAGCAGAGATGTGAAGTTTGATGAGTCCACATTCCCTGGATTAAAAGACGAAAGAGGCCATGAGATCTTCACACTATTGTCTACTCAAGAGGGAGATCGAGGACAGACATCAAATCAGAATGTAGAGCCGCATACTCCAAAGCAACAGAAAGCAGAGGATCAACCCCACGAACAAGAAATGTTCGAACAGCGACGAAACGAGCCTAGAAGGTCAACAAGACAAAGAAGACCTCCAGATCGTTACTCTGACAGAAGCTTTATTGAAGAGCCAACAACATACCAATGCTATCCAGAGTTCAGAGGGAGAATTCTGGAAGCAGGCAATATCAGAGGAGATCGAGTTGATGAGGTGAAACGAGGCATGGACATTAGAGCCACTGCCAAAAAAATAGAAAAATAGTCAACTACAAGTGGGTGTATAAGAAAAATATGAAATTAAATGGCACCATTGCCCGCTACAAAGCAAGGCTTGTCACGAAGGACTACACGCAGAGCTATGGTGTTGATTATTTTGACACATATTTGCCCATGGTTAAGATGACAAGCATAAAATATTAGAAATCAATGATAAACTTCATTGTTATTGTTTATGATGTACATTAATGTTAACAGGTGTTACCAATTATAATTAGCCGTAGGCTAGTCTATTCGTAGGTTTTTTCTCTCTATCATGGTTCAGAGTTTATATGTACATTTTATATTCAGTATGAAGTTAGTGCGATAGAGTGATATTGCGTGTTCTTCTTCCATCTCTCTACTTGGTGATTGTTTATGGTGAATGCTTGATGTTGCATTTTTTATTGTTGACATGGTATCATAGCTACGATAGTCCTGCGTGCCTGATCAGTGGATACAGCTTGTCACAGGCTCCACAATGAAGTGAGAAAGTCCTTCACAGGAGGTGAAAGCTTGGAGAGACAAAAATGGTTAGAAGAAATTCTTCTTGATGTATTTTGCAGGTTTTGGAGCTCATAGTTATTAGTGAGGAATGAAGACATAGTCCCGGAGGCATCGGAAAGGCCAAGGCAACATCAGACAGATTGAAAATCTGTTGAGCAGAAAAAGTTTAACAATATTTTTTTTAGTCTTTGTGAAAAGTATCATTTGTCAGAGAGTTGTGCCAAGAAATCTCTCATTTGTTTGTTTGGGGTACTGCGAATCACACCAGATAGTGTCTAGTACTGCCATTTAGAGCTTTGAGACTTCATACCTTTCACATTACTGATATCTGTCTGTTTCAACGATCACTCGTTTCAAAATCTAAGCAAAGAGGAGGCGGCGTAGCCATCTCGCCGAAGTAGAGAATTTGGAGTATTTTCTCTGAAAGTTCTTATATTCTCTTTTTTTATATTCGTACCAATATCGGATCCAAGCGCACTAGCTGAAGAGAAACCTGAGCAGTCGTACATATGCGCTCCAGTTCAATATCGCATGTCTGTACCGATATCGGATCCAAGCGCATGAGCCAAAGAGAATTCCTAGTTGTTGTACATCCGCGCTCCAGTTCGATATTGCATGCTCCAATATCGGATCCACGCGCACAAGTTAAAGAGAATCCTGATAGTCGTACTTTTGTGCTCCTGATATCAGGTGTATAACCAAAAAAAAAATTATTATACAGTTATGTGGCGTGATAAAATTTGGAGACTAAGTTGTGTGCTCAAACTGAGCCATTTTTGTGGTCCGGACTTGTCTATCCAGTAATGGCAACTCTAAGCGAGAGTGTCCTCAATGAGTCAAGCAAATTGGAAGGAGCTGGCAACTATGCAGTTAGGAAATTCAAACTGAAGAACATTTTGATGGAAAAGGAACTGTGGGAGATCATGTAAAAAATTCAACTAGTTTCATCACATTTTGCAATATTTCCATATTTGGCATATTGAGGCCAAAACTTGTTTTAGACTTAGAGGTTGACTTTTCAAAGTTCATTAGTCTAAATTTCATTTGAATAAACACTTTTTGAAAGTGTGGGAAAGATATAATGCGAGTTTGAGTAGATTCAATTTGAATAAGTTGGGTACATTGAATCTAGACCCAAAATTAGTAGGGTTAGCATTTTGGTGGGAAAGCCAAGTGGCCAAATAGGGTTTGGACCTGTTATAAAAGGACGTAACTCATGGAGAGAGTCATCTTCTCTCTTCTCTATCTCATTTCATGCTTATACATGGTTCTCTTGGGTTCTACTATCCATTGGTGCACTATCTTGGTGATTGCTTGCAATTCTATGTGTAGAATTATCTATATTTGCTATTTTTGATCCACACGTGTGAAATACAGTGGCTTGCTGGTTTTGTACAGACATCAATAGTAGATAGTCATTTCATTCAAGTTTGATCAAGTTCTATCAGTGTTTGCATGTCAAATTGTGTGTAGATGCTGTTTTTCTACATTGATGAGATTGGTAGTGTATTTCTCTTTCTAACCAAAGGTCATTCAAGTAGATTGGATCTTAAGGATCTGAAATCTTTCCCATGGTATCAGAGCTTGTGTTTCTGGTTATGAAGGAGGAAATCAGATCTACCAATGATTTGGTGAAGATATCAAGTCTAGAGCATGCTAGAGAGGATTCCACACCAATATCGAATTTTTTGCTTTTGTAGATTGGATCTTTTGTAGATCAAAACACTAAATAGGTCAATATACTTGTTCAGTTCCGATTTTTGAATTCACATACTGGATTTGGCCGATTTTTGGATCATTGGTTCAGCCTAAGTGGTGGCTTATAGATTGCATATCAAATTTTCAGCAATTGCATGTAGATTTGGAATAGTCAATTTTTTGTGATTTTGTCAAAACCCTAATTTTGATTGGATCTCTAGATAGTGAGGTTCCTGGACTTCATTTGAGTGTGTTTCAATCTTAGGAAGTGGCAAAACTCATTAGATTAAGGATAGATCATAGGTTGATCAAGATTCCATGATTCTATGTGTTGATTTGTCTGGATAAGTGCTAGAAGAGAATTTGTGAGATAGTTTCAAATCTTGGTGATTTCTTTTGAAAGCATTTATTGTTGTTCAAAGGAGTTTTTTGTGCATTGAAGCAGGTTGAAAGAGAAGATCAGGTCATTGCTACATGGCAACCTCAATTGGAGTCATGTTGGAAGCCAATGATAGGCTTACCTCAAGTAACTATTCATTGTGGAAAGTGAGGAAATGAATGATGTTTTGGATATTGTTGTAGGTTTGGAGGAGAGACCAGCAACACAACAAGATCAATTGAGGTATGACAAGAGGGCCAAGAAGGCTCTACACATGATAAAGATGAATGTTACCAATGAACTTCTCAAGGAAGTTGGTAAGTGCACATCGTCTTTGGAAGCTTGGAATTCATGGAAGAAGCTTTATGAATCCAAGTCTACTTCTAGAGTATTGACTCTAAAAAGACAAATCTTTTCCTGTTTGCAAAAGAATGAAGAAAGTCCAAGTATTTTTGTTTTTAGAATGCAAGCATTGAATGATGAGTTAGCTTGCATAGATGAAAGAATTAAGGACGGAGAACTTATTCAAGTGATTCTTAATGGCTTGTTGGATGCTCATGCTAACATTGTTCAAAGTATTGCTATTCAAAAGACTTTGCCAAGTTTGATGGATCTTCAAGAGATCTTGATCAATGAGGAATATAGGCTTCAAGCAAGAGGTGGATCTACATCGACACTTCAAGAGGATGCTATGTTCATAAAGGGGAAATTCAAGGGCAAAACCAAAAGCAAGTGGTCTAAAGGGCAAGATCAAATGGATGCCTCTTCAAGTGGCAAAAAGAAGGATAGATCAAAGCTCAAGTGCTTCTATTGTGGCATCAAAGGACACTTTGCAAGTGAGTGCTACAAGAAGAAGAGAGATCAAGGAGACAAGCAAGGTAATCTTACTCTTGATGAGGATGGTTTGGATGTTCAAGATACAAATGATGATGCTTTTGTGATGTCTTCATGTATGCTTGATAATGATGGAGATCTAGATCCTTGGTGGATTGATAGTGGAGCAAGTTCACACATGACCTTTCACAAAGAGTACTTCACTTCTTTGTTGGCATATGGAGATGACAAGAGGGTGATCTACACGGCCAATGATGGTGAGTGTGCAATCAAAGGGATTGGCACAATTCCTATTTCTCTCTCTACAAATAGGAATGTTCAATTGGAGGATGTCTTGTTTATTCCATCTATTACCAAGAAGTTGCTTAGTGTGAGTCAAATGCTAAGTAAGGGCCTCAAGGTGGAGTTTAATGGAGATGCTTGTTTGATCAAAAGGAAGGATGTCTTGATTGGAAAAGGTAAAAGGCAAGGGAAGTTGTTCAAACTTGATGCTTGTGTTATTGCTAACCAATTTGGATGTGTTGCAAGGGAGCAAGGGCAAGACAAAGGGCAAGTGATATATTATGCTGATCAACATCAATTTGATGATTATTAATATGAAAACAATTATACTGATCAACATCAACACAATGATGATCAATATGAAGATGATACATGTGAGAGCTCAAAATTGTTCATTACAGCATTAATGACAAGTGATAAAACCAAGGATACCTGGTACATTGTTAGTGGTGCATCCAAGCACATGACTTCAAGGAAAGAGTGGTTTTCATAACTCAAAGAATCTCACAATAGTGATGAAGTTGGACTAATCTCAAAGTTACCACTCTGTTATAGGAGTTGTGTGGTACCAGTGAAGTTAGCCGGTGGAAAGATAAAGTGGATAAGCAATGTGCAATATGTACATGGCTTAGCTATCAATCTACTATATGTTGGGACGATGGCTGATCAACAACTCAAGGTTGAGTTTGATAGCAACAAATGTCTTGTCAAAGACATCAAGAATCACTACAAAGTGATTGCTACATGAGCTAGAGTCAACGAGAATCGACTCTACAAATTGAATGCAAGATCTTTTGCTCAAGCTATGGTAAGCACAATTGATAGTGGAAGTGATCTTTGGCATCAACGATTTGGTCATATTAGTGCTCAAAGTTTACAGATTCTCAAAAGAGGTAATCTAGTTATAGGATTGCCTAATATTTCTATTGAAGAAAAAATTTGTGAAGTTGCATTTTGGAAAAACAACACAGAGAGAGGTGTGGAGCAAGGAGAGCTAGTGGCATCCTAGATCTTGTCCACAATGATCTATGTGGACCTATGTAGACTAGATCTCTTAGTGGCTACTATTACTTTATCACCTTCATTGATGATTATAGCATATGCATTTGGATTTATTTCATAAGCAAGAAATCAGATGCTTTTGCTAAGTTCAAGAAATTCAAGGCATTAGTTGAAAAGCAAACAAGATGTTGCATCAAAACTTTGAAATCTGATAGAGGTGGTGAGTATTTCTTGACAAAATCTATTGATTTTTGCAAAGATCAAGGCATCAAGAGGCAGACTACAATACCTTATTCACCACAACAAAATGGAGTTGCAGAATGAAAGAACAGATCTATTGTTGAGATGGCCAGGACGATGCTTAAAAGCAAGGGTCTGCCAAACACCTTTTGGGCAGAAGCTTGTAGCACAGCTACGCACATCCTGAATCAGTGTCCTACAAAATCCGTGGAAGGTAAGAGACCTCATGACGCTGTTACTGGAAAGAAACCTAATATTTCTCATTTGAGAGTATTTGGTTGTGATGCTTATGCTCATATTCCTGATGAGAAACGAAGAAAATTGGATGAGAAAGCTATCAAGTGTATTTTCCTTGGATATGATGAGAAGGCCAAGACATACAAGATGTATGACACAAATGCACAGAAGCTTGTAATTTTTAGAGATGTTACGTTTGACGAGATGGGCCAAGGTGAACAATCTGAAGTAATCACCAAAACTTTTGATGAGGGAGCGAAAGTGCAGGTCAAGAAGGAAGTGGATTCTAATATAGAAAATTCATTGGACAAAGGCAAGCCTGATGCTGAAATTTCCAAGAGAGTACCTAAATGGTAGTTATCAGTCACAAATGGTGAAAATAAGGGAGATACTCCCGAATCTAGTGAGCAGGGAGAGCTTAGAAGATCAAGTAGAAATCGAAAACCTCTTGCAAGATTAGAGATGAATCTAGCCCTAATGGGATCCATCTTAACGGCTCAAGAACCTAAAACTTTCAACGAAGCAAAGGAACACAAGGAGGATCCACACGCACAAATTAAGGAGGACCTTGAGCAGCCGTACTTCCACGCTCCATTCCAATATCAGGTGTATAACCAGAAAAATATACAGTTTTGTGGTGTGACAAATTACTTGATCTGGACTCATCTGTTCGGTAATGGCAAGAGTGTCCTCAATGAGTCAAGCAAATTGGAAGGAGTCGGCAACTATGCAGTTTGGAAATTTAAACTAAAAAACATTTTGATGGAAAAGAAGCTATGGGAGATCATGATAGGTGAAGAGACAAAGCCAATGATTGAAGAAAATCAGTGGACATTTGACAGGAGAAAACGGAAAGCACAAAATGTCATCAACTTATCAGCTAGAGATGCAATTATTCCCTACATTTCAGATTCAGAAGACCAAAAGAAGCATGGGATACGTTGAAGGCATTGTTTGAGACCACAAACACATCTCGAGTGCTATTCCTAAAGATGAAGCTGCACACATTGCAGATGGATGATGGTGCAACTGTTGCTGATTACCTACTGAAGATCAAAGAGATTCATGACCAATTAGTAGCAGTTGAAGAGTGAGTACACGATCGTGAGATCGTGCAGTTGACATTGAATAGTTTGAGTGAGTCACATCAAATGTTTGTGACAAGTATAGCCACACGGGAAAATCTTCCAACCTATGAAGAGTTAGGTGGATTGCTTTTCAAGAAGAACAACGTCAAGAGAACTTGAGTCGTCACAACAGGGGATTTAATCAAGCTCTTGCACAGTAGTGCATCAATCTTAAATCACTCATGTCAAAAGCATTGGGAAGATTTGATTTGATTCCATTAATTAACCTCTCATTACTTCCTGTAATAATCAAATCATCCACATACAACACAATGAACACTATATCTGAATATTGCCTTAGAATGTAAAGACTAGGATCAGCATCACTCTTTACCATTCCCCTTCGTTTGAAGTGCTCATCAATGCAAGAGTACCATGCTTGTGGTGCTTGCTTCAATCCATATATGGCTTTGTTGAGTTTACAAACCAAATGATCTCTCCCTAGCTCAACAAACCCTTGAGGTTGCTCTAAATATACCTCTTCATCCAATACTCCATTAAGAAAAGCAAATTTGACGTCCATTTGCTGGATTTTCCAACCATAGAAAGCAAAAATTGCAGTGATAGAACAAATAGTTACCATTTTGGCTACAGGTGCGAAGGTCTCCTCAAATTCTATACCTTCCTAACTGCTCAAAACCTCTTGCAACTAATTGTGCCTTGTACTTGTTGAGTTGCCCATGCGCTCCATACTTTGTCTTGTAGATCCACTTACATGTGATAGGCGTCTTACCATCAGGTAGCTCAACCAAATCCCACATTTTGTTCTTCGATATAGCCTCTATTTCTGTTTCCATAGCTTGTCAATAATTAGATATGCAACATCAAGCATTCACCATAAGCAATCACCAAAGAAGCCGGAAGAAGAACATGCACTATCAATCTATCACACTGCAATATACTGAAATAGTAATAAAGTACATCGTAAACAGTAACTAAGAGGTGTAACAATGAAGTTTATCATTGATTTCTAACACTCTCCCTCAATGATAAAATTACATTCTTCTATTCCTCGTAGAGTACGAAACTTTTCAAATTTACATCTACCTAATGACTTAGTAAAAATATCTGCCACTTGATCTTCAGATTTACAAAAAACAAGATCAATGGCTCCATCAAGAATTTTCTCTTGAACAAAATGATAATGTATTTTGATGTGCTTGGTTCGAGCATATAAAACTGGATTTTTGGCAAGGTGAATGCAGCTTTGATTGTCGCAAGAGATAGCAGTTGCATCCACCTGTGGTTGACCTAAATCCACAAGCAATCTTCGTAACCATACTACTTCTTGTGTAGAATTGTTGAGTGCTCGATATTCAGCTTCCGTCGAGGATAAGACTACTGTAGGTTGCTTTTTGTTGCTCCATGAAGTTGTAGCTGTACCATCACTGAATGTATGACCACTGGTAGACCTTCTGTCATCAATATTACCTGTTTAATCAGCATCTGTATATCCTATCAATATTGGCACTTCAGGCTGATCATACTTCAAACCAAAATTCAATGTCCCTCGAATGTATCTGAGAATACGTTTAGCAGACTTCCAGTGTGTTTGACTAGGATCTTGCATAACTTGACTAACAACACCAACAGCATAAGAAATATCAGGTCGTGTGTGTGTCAAATAAATCAAACTACCCACCAGTTGTCTATACAAATAAGCATCCACTTTCTCAGATTCATCATATGCAATAAGCTTTGTGTTGACATCCATAGGTGTACTCAAAGGCTTACAATCCTGCATATTGAGCTTATAAAGCAAATCTTGTGCATATTTGCTTTGTGTAAAAAAGACCACATTTTCCTTTTGCCATACTTCAATGCCAAGACAATAGTGCATCAATCCTAGATCGCTCATGTCAAAAGCATTGGATAGATCTGATTTGATTTCATCAATTAAGCTCTCATTACTTCCTGTAATAATCAAATCATCCACGTACAGCACAATGAACACTATATCTGAATCTTGCCTTAGAATGTAAAGATTAGGATCAACATCACTCTTTACCATTTTCCTTCACTTAAAGTGTTCATCAATGCAAGAGTACCACGCCCGTGGTGCTTGCTTCAATTCATAAATAGCTTTGTTGAGCTTACAGACAAGGTGCTCTCTCCCCGGTTCAATAAATCCTTGAGGTTGTACTAAGTACACCTCTTCATCCAGCACTGCATTAAGAAAAGCAGATTTAACATCCATTTGCTGGATCTTCCAACCATAGAAAGCAGAAATAGCAATGACAAAACGTATAGTTACCATCTTAGCTACGGGTGCGAAGGTTTCCTCAAAATCAATACCTTCATGCTGCTCAAATCCTCTCGCAACCAACCGTGCTTTGTATTTGTTGAGTTGCCCATCATTTCCATATTTGATCTTATATATCCATTTGCAAGTGATAGGCATCTTACCATCAGGTAGCTCAACCAAGATCCAAGTCCTATTTTTTGATATAGCTTCCATTTCTGTTTCCATAGCTTCATGCCACTCCTCGTGCTCCGTTGCTTTATCAAAAGTTTTTGGTTCTTGAGCCTTGAGCACAGAACTCATTAGGGCTAGATTCATCTCTAATCTTGCAGGAGGTTTTCGATTTCTACTTGATCTTCTAAGCTCTTACTGGATAGCAATCACTTTGTAGTGATTCTTGATGTCTTTGACAAGACATTTGTCACTGTCAAACTCAACCTTGAGTTGTTGATCAGCCATCGTCCGAACAGATAGTAGATTGTTAGCTAAGCCAGGTACATATTGCACATTGCTTATCCGCTTTATCTTCCCGCTGGCTAACTTCACTGGTACCACTCCAATTCCTTTAACATATAGCAATTTGCCATCGGCTTGTCCAACTTCATCACCATTGTGAGGTTCCTTGAGTTTTGAAAACCACTCTTTCCTTGAAGTCATGTGTTTGGATGCACCACTATCAATGTGCCAGGTATCATTGGCTTCATCACTTGTCATTAATGCTGTAATGAACAAGTTTGAACTCTTACATGTATCATCCTCATATTGATCATCATCGTATTGATGTTGATCAGCATAATTATCTTCATAATAATCATCATCAAATTGATGTTGATCAGCATAATTGTCCACTTGCCATTTGTCTTTTCTTTGTTCTATCTCCTTCTATTTCTTGAAGCATTTACGCTCCCAATGGCCAGGTTTGTTACAATACCTACAATTTCCAGGTTTATTTTGCTTGGAATAGCCGCGTCCTTGACCTCGGCCTTGATTCCAATTGCCTCGATTTGGGCCATCATTGGATTGTTTTTGAAATTGTTGGAATGATCCATGATATGAGTTTCCACCTCTTGATTGGTGTCTTCCACGACCAAATCTGCCAACACATCCTCTCACTTTCACTTACTCGAAATCGAACAGCTGCATCTTCCACTTCCGCGACAGCAGCTGCAATAGCAATAACAAAAACGGAAAAAAAAAATTTCTCTTTATTTGTTGAATGCCCAAATTAAGTTATCAAGTTTTCTATTTTGGAGATTATCTCTCTATTTCATTTGTGTTCCCTTTGGGAAGGTGCATAGCTTCAGGGAAGGTGCTCGGGCCTCTTGCCTCCTTCTTATTGGTTTGTATTGTGGCATGTATTTTGTTGATTGATTATTAATTAGCTGCAATCCTCCATTCTAATTCCCTTTGGGTGTTAATCTAGGATTTAGGTTAATCACCTTGCTAGTTGGGTAAGCCTTAGTAAGGTTTTGTATTTTTCCATCATAGTTAGTTTCATTTCTATTTCAAGCACTAGTTGGGTAAGCCTTAGTGCTTCATCATTATTTTCTATTTTTGCACTCCGTCTGAAGCTTGGTAGAAACTTAGAAGGATGATCCGCTCTATACCACACTACATCGTGAGTAGATCTAGCCAAACATTGACAAACCATATTTACTTCCAACATTGGTGCCATTGCGGCTTTTTAAGCATTTTTTTACCTAGCTTCTTTTCCTTATGTTTTCTCGCTTCCGTGTTGTGTGTTTGCTTGTCTTCTATCTTCCAACCACAGCACGAGTCTTCTCTCTAGGCCCTACACGAGCTGCGGAGCAACTTATCAAGCCGGGGGAAACAATAAAAGAGTCAACTTGGGCATTTTCTTTGAAAAGAAGTGACCCAAGTGATCTTTTTCTAAACCAAATAAGTGTATCAGAATTTGCCAGTCTATTTGCAGCCCTAACAGACCCTAATCTTTTATGTTATCACCTCCACGAATTCTGACCACGGTCAGATTCTAAAAAAACAGCTTGATATACTGTCAAAATCCCTTATTACTCATCCAAATATTTGTCCTAGAATTCTCCAGCTTTATTGAGCTAGATCTAATCAAGATCGGTCCTCCAGCAGTTCCGCAAATTCTATCTCAAAGATTTTGCCTGTTTTTTTATCATAAACTCATATTTTTTTTCATATTCCCTATCTGCCAATAAAACCTCTGTATTAGAAATTGCCAGCCTACGAAATTGTTCTCAAGAAGCACGAATTATCTGTCTCACCCGCGAATTCTAATAGTACAATTTTTTTCCAAAATTGTAAAAAATCAATATTTTGACAGACAACACTCCTTGTCAGAATTTGCGAGTTTTACAATTCAATTTATCTCTCTCTCCAAGATTTCTCAACCTGTCCGCAAATTCTATTGCGGCCAGAAAGACCAGTTTTTTGTCCTACACTCTTCATTCTGCAAGCAAACTGTCTTTTTTTTTAAGGGGAAGGAGAAGAATAATTTGCGAAATAGTCGCGAAGAAATCATGATTCCCTCTTGTTTCTCGGATGGAGTTCAGATGCGATCGCTGGACACTGCCAGCTGAATCACTCCTACAGTCCTCAGAGTGTAGTCAGGCACCGCTAATCTACATTCATAAATTTAATGCAGCATTCAACATAGTTTCAACCAAGGTGCGGAATTCAAATGAACAAGAAAGAACTCGGACATACGATTAACAACAAAAGCATTTGCATTCGAGATCAGACACAACATGAATTGACATGTGCGCAAAGACTACAATATCGTCTATTGATTTTCTTTTTTGATTCTTCAGGCACTGCATGCAAATTCACGCAGTGCATTGGCATGGGAGAAACACGGTTCTCTCACGAGTAATCATTGTTGGGAGAGAGGGGGAGAATAAAGACGAACATGAATGAGAAATGAACTTGAACAAGAAACGAACGAGAAGTGAACTCAAACAAAAAATGTTTGTGAGCAATGGAATGAATTATTTGACTCTCTCCATAAGCATGACTATGCCTATCAGAATGAAGAGAACTTTAGTGATAAAAATCACAGTCATTCTAGATTACATAGCCAAACATTTAATGGATGAAGCGCTAGAGGAATCATTTGTCGCAAATTGCAAGACAAATTATTTGTCGCGAATGATTCGCGAAGAGCTAGACTGTGCTCGACTGATAATTAGTCACGTACTGTTCGCGAAAGAGAAGACTAAAACTTGATTGTCTATTACCAGAAAGAGCAACTAGAAAGATCAGACAAAATGTAGAACAAGCATAGCAATATTAACACAAATCTGAATGCTAATAACAAAGAGCTGTATCAAATTAAGTATATCATGTATACAAGTTGATAATGCGGCAGAGCACAATACAATAGCGGACGAAACCACATGTCCTACGAAGCTTATTTTGTCTGTAATGAGGAATGAAACCTCTTCTCTTAGTCTCTTATTCTCTCGCTTCTCATCTAACTCATCATCATCTGAATGGTGTCCAGAATATGTATACATAATATTACAGGTCTGCAGATGTGAAAGTACAGAATGGATGTGATGTCTATAGAAGATCGTGGGTGGCTACAATCGTTGTCCAATCTATTAGCGCAACTGCATGGAGTGAGCATAAAAAGGGTGCGACATCAGCCAGTGTTGAAGTGAACATTGGTGATGATGCAAAAAGTGGGTCACTCTTACGAATGGCCTTAGGATAAGATTTATAGGGTGCCTTAGCTTTTAGGGCACCTTCGGCATTCTATAGGATAGTGTCCCCTTTTCACCTGTCACCACAACCTGTGTAAAAACACAGTGTTCGCGATTGTTTTTCCCTTTATTTGTTTGTGCAAATTTGCATGTAAATATGCAGGTTGCATGACAACGTTAGTAAATATGCAGCAAGAATGGAGGCAGATTAAAAATGGTATTTAGGAAAGTAGAATGAGTAAATCCAACACCCCCTCTTAGTTTGGATCCGTGAATGCCTTGATCTTCAGACTGAACAATGCACAAAATTTGTTGTGTGCATTAATACTGAGTGCTTTCGTGAAAATGTCTGCAACCATGTCCTACGTTTGGTAGTAAGTTAAGCTTACCTCCCGTCGAGAACCTTGACCCTGATGTAGTGATATTTGATCTCAATGTGCTTACTCCTAGAATGAAATCTAGGGTTGGTCGATAAGGCAATAGCACTTTGGTTATCACAAAACAAAATTGTGGGGCTGTACTGATACAGATTGATGTTTGACAGCAAATTTCTCAACCAAAACGCTTCCTTAATAGATTGAGAAGCAGCAATGTATTCTGCTTTAGTAGAAGAAAGTGTGATAGAGGTTTGCTTATGACTGTTCCATGAAATAGGACCATCGTTGAAGAAGAATGTAAATCCAGAGGTGGATTTACGATTGACTACATCTCCTCCCCAGCTTGCATTAGAATAGCCATTGAGCTGATGAAGATTGTCATTGCTAACTGTCAGAAATGGTGAACTCCTGCAACTTTGTCGCAGCGTGAACAAGACATGAAGGTCGAACGAGAACAATTCGCGACAATCAGTGTGTCTTTCACTCGAAGCACGAACGATTCGCGAATCAATCACAAATTGTAAACACACCTCCAAGGATGCAAAACAAAAACTACGAAAAGAAATGAAAAGAACGAAAACACACAAAGAGAAGTCTTTTGCGCTGCCAACTAGCAACTCAATGGGCTTCATGCCCAACTGAAACGAATAGCAACAACGAAGACTAACTAACTAGTTGATTGGCGTTAACTAGTCTTGTGATTCTACGTTTGGCTATCTTAAAAACTCCACATAGTAGAGGTATAAATGATCCTCTCTGGATCATAACGATAAGAGTGAAAAGAGAGAGTACAGAGATCTGTAAGAAACAAAGAGAGACATAACAAATAGAGTAAAAAAGTAAAATACCATAGCTGTGCATGAAAGTCTACCAATGAGCAGAACACAGCGAAAGAGCAGAGAATCAATCCGCCAACGAGCGAGACACTGACGATCTTGTTCTAAAACCAAACTGATAATATAGTGATTCCATGTCGTGTATCTCTTGATCTTGTGATGTGTCTCTTGATTGCTAGAATAAAATATGTTCTATGATGCGTAGTCGAGTGTCTGGGATCCTGTAAGGGCTTCCGCACACAAAGAAAATTCAAAGAAAAAAAATAGTTCGCGAATCAGAAGAGAGAAGACAAACACGAAACAGTCTCTCTCCCTTGCTTCCGCGACATGGTATCAGAGCATACATGTCATCACTATTGATATCCCTGCAGTGATTCCTCCAGACAACACAATATGGCTACGACAATCCAGAACAGAGTAGCAATCAGTCTTGATGGTGGAAATTCAAAATCAAAACACTCCTGAAGGGCGAAGGCATCTGGTCGGTGACCGAGCTCTCAGAGATGCTACCTCTAAAGAAAGACCCGAGGCCAAATGGATCAAAAAGGATGAGCGCGCAATGGCGATCATTATTTCATCCATAAATAAAGATCTACTTATGCAGATTGAAGACTGCAAAAGCAGCCATGTAGCATGGGAAATATTGAAGCAGAAGTATGAAGTGAGGACTGCAACTTCAGTCATGCACCTTCACAATCAATTGTTATCAATACGGTGGGATGGCAACCAATTGGATCAGCATGTTGAGAAGATCATAATGATCTTCGCTCAACTCGATGCATCAGGACAGGAGCACCAGGTCCCAGCACCACAACAGTTGATGTACTTCTTGAAATCTCTATCGACGTCCTATCAGCCGATGAGAATGCTCATAGTGAGTCTACCAGATATGACATTCGACAAAGCAGTCAGTTTTGTCACTGATGAGAGACTGATGAGAGACGAAGGAGAGGGAAGCAGTGATCAAGAGAAGGCTCTCTTCATGAAAGGAAAGAAGAAGAACAAAAACAAGCCAAGATTTGAGAAGATGAAGTCCTCGAATCAACAATCTTCTTCCTGTGATCACTGCTACAAACCAGGCCATACGACCAACAAATGATGGTTCAATTTAGCAATACCTTGCATGCACTGCAAGAAGAAAGGCCATTCTGCATACAACTGCAGATTCAACCCAAAAAGAAAAAACAAAGCTGAAAAGACAAATGTTGCACAGTCATCAAAGGATGCTAAAAGAGGTGACGAAGCTCTCACGATACTCGATGAAGCTTCAACAAGCTACTCTGAACACAACGATGATGTAGTCATTGATTTAGGAGCAACATCTCACATAACCTGCAACAAGAAGATCTTGATCAACTTTCGTGAACTCGAAAATGATAGAACAGTGATTCTAGGCGATGGAAGCAGACACGATGTCAAAGGCGTCAGCTCTCTACATCTACAAACACTGTCAGGCCAAGCAGAGCTGCAAGGGGCACTCCATGTGCCCTTACTTAGAAAGGATCTGCTATCTATCTCCAAGATGACAGATCTAGGCATTTGAGTTTTGACGGCAACACTTGCCGTATGATCGAGAAGACGACAAACAAGTTGCTGACGGTCGGATGCAGAGAAGGAAATCTCTACTAGGCCAAAATAATCGAAAACTCTGAAAGCATATTAAATGCTTCAGAAAATGAAGATCGGCTCTGGCATAGAAGAATGTATCATCTGAACATGCAAAGCCTGTATGACATGATCAGAAAGGACATTGTCATAGGTCTCAAGATATCAAGATCCGAGGCTAAGTTCTGCGAAGCTTGTCAGAAAGACAAGCAACATTGGAATCCATTCACACACGAGGAAAGAAGAGCCAAGGACGTTCTTGAGCTTGTCCCCTCTGATGTGTGTGGACCGATGAAACAGATTCGCTCTCAAGTTTGAAATAATTTCTAATATTTATAGATGATTACATCCGAATGACCACGATCTACTACTTGAAGAAGAAATCCGAAGTATTTGATTCTTTCAAAAAGTTTGTGGCATTCGCAGAGCGGCACACCTCGAAAAAGATACAAATCCTTAGATCTAACACTGGAGGTGAATACAAAAGCACAGAATTCTCAAGATTTTGTGAAGAACAGGGGATCGAACACCAGTTCACTCCTGCATACACACCAGAATACAACAGTGTGGTAGAAAGAAAAAACAAAATGCTAGTCGAAGGAGCTAGATGCATAATAGCACAGGCTCAATTGCCAGGCCAATTCTAGGTTGAGGCAATAGCTGCAGCTGTACACCTGCAAAACAGATCTACAACGACATCGTTGGAGAAGAAAACACTATACGAAATGTGGACAGGCAAAATCCTGATCTGTCTTACGTACGAGTGTTTGGATGTGAAGCATACAAGCACATTCCAAAGGAGAAGATAAACAAGCTTGATGACAAATCCGAGAAAACAATCATGGTCGGCTACTCGAACGGAAGACATGTGTACAGACTCTATGATCCAACCACGAAGAAGGTTGTTTCGAGCATAGATGTGAAGTTCGACAAGTCCACATTCCCTGGACCGAAAGACGAAAGAGGCCATGAGATCTTCACACTGCTGCCTATTCAAGAGGGAGATCGAGGACATACATCAATCAGAATGCAGAGCCCCAGACTCCAGAGTAGCAGGAAGCAGAGGATTGACCCCACGAACAAGAAATGTTCGAGCAGCGACAAAACGAACCTCAAAGATCAACAAGACAAAGAAGGCCTCCAAACCACTACTCTAACAATCTTCAATAAGCAAAGACACATAATACAAATACTACAGCTTCGTTGAAGAGCCAACAACGTACCAAGAAGCTATCCAGAGTCCAAAGGGAGAATTCTGGAAGCAGGCAATGTCAGAGGAGATCAAGTCGATGAGGCAAAATGAGGCATGGATATTAGAGCCACTGCCAAAAAACAGAAAAGTAGTTGACTGTAAGTGGGTGTACAAGAAAAAGCTAAAATCAGATGGCACTATTGGCCACTACAAAGCAAGGCTTGTCGCGAAGGGCTACACGCAGAGATATGGTGTTGACTACTTCTACACATATTCACCCATGGTGAAGATGACAAGCATAAGGCTACTCCTTGCATGCACCACATAGTACAATCTGGAGATTCACCAAATTGACATGAAAACAACCTTTCTCCACAGAGATCTAGAGGAGGGAATCTTTGTGAAGCATTTTGAAAGCTATGAAGACCCCGACAACAGACAATATGTCTGTCGACTACAGAGATGCATTTACGGTCTAAAACAGGCATCACAAGCTTGGTACAAAAAGCTTGATGGTCTTTTGAAGTCTCTAGATTTCAACCCTACTCAACCAGACTGCAATGTCTACATCAAAAGAGTAGAAAAGAATTTTGTGATACTGACCATTTTTGTAGATGATTCGCTGATGACAGGAAACTCTTTGATGCTGATCAAACACACGAAGAGTCGAATTTTTGAAAGCTACAAAATCACAGATCTTGGAGAAGCAACAAAATTCTTAGGGCTGGAGATCAGAAGAGATCGAACAAATGGCAAAATGCACTTGAGTCAGTCAGAATATGCCAGAAAAGTGTTGAAGCAGTACCACATGATGGACTGCAAAGAGAAAGCCACACCAATGATAGTTGGAGCCAAGCTCACGAAATAGGATTGTCCAAAAACAGAAGAGGAAGAATAAAAGATGGCAAGTATACCCTACCAAAACTTAATCGGGAGTATGATGTACTTGACAATTTGTACCAGACCGGATCTGGCCTTCTCTGCTTATGCATTGAGCCAATTTTGTTCCAATCCTAGTCTAGCACATTGACAAATGGCCAAACAAATCCTACAGTATCTGAAGGGTACCCAGAATATTGGATTAACCTACAGAGCTAAAAATAAAGAGAAAAGATTCGAGCTACATCACTACAATGATGCGAACTGGGCGAGCTGCAAAGATGATAGCAAGTCCATTGCTGGGAGATGTACAATAGCGTGGGGAGCTGCAATCAGCTGGATATGCAAAAAGAAAACTCTGGTAGCTCAATCCTCTTGCGAAGCTGAATATGTCGTAGCCTCGAAAGTGGCAAATGAGGTAGTGTGGTTGCATATGATGCTGGAGGCAACTGGGATACCACAAGAGGGACCAAGCACGATGATGATGGACTCTTAGAGTGCCATCTATCTGTCCCAGGATCCTATCTTCCATCCAAAGATGAAGCACATTCCTCTGAAGTACCATCACATTTTATCTCGAAAGGAGATCTCCAGGTCCAGTTCATAAAATCAAAAAGTATGATTGCAGATCTCCTCACAAAACCGCTCGACAAGCCACACTTCACCAAGCAAAGACAGACAATTGGATTAAATGATCAAAGCTGCAAGGTTCAAGAGAGAGTGTCATAAATGGTGAACTCCTACAACTTTGTCGCAGCGCGAACAAGACACGAAGGTCAAACAAGAACTATTCACGATAGTCAACTTGTCATTGACTCAAAGCACGAACGATTCACAAATCAATCGCGAATTGTAAACACACCTACAGGGACGCAAAACAAAAACTACGAAAAGAATGAATACACACATAGAGAAGTCTTTCGCGCCAGCTGGCAGCTCAACGGGCTTCACACCTAGCTGAAATGAATAGCAACAATAGAGACTAACTAACTAGTTGATTGGCATTAACTAGTCTTGTGATTCTACATTTGGCTATCTTAAAAACTCCACATAGTAGAGGTATAAACGATCATCTCTGGATCATGACGATAAGAGTGAAAAGAGAGAGAATACATAGATCTATAAGAAACAGAGAGAGACATAGCAAATAGAGTAAGAAAGTAAAATACCATAGCTATGCATGAAAGTCTGCCAATGAGCAGAACATAGCAAAAGAGCAGAGAGTCAATCCGCCAACGAGCAAGACACTGACAATCTCGCTCTAAAACTAAAATGATAATATAGTCGTTCCATTTCGTGTATCTCTTGGTCTTGTGCTGTGTCTCTTGATTGCTAAAATAAAATATGTTCTATGATGTGTAGTCGAGTGTCTAGGACCTGGTAAGGGTTTCCGCACAAAAAGAAAATTCAAAAAAAGAAAATTGTTACAAATCAGAAGAGAGAACACGAACACGAAACAGTCTCTTTCCCTCACTTCCACGACATTGACATCTCCATAGCAGATGCACTGGTCCATGGTAGCTCGAATATATCTCATGACTTGAATAAGAGCCTTCCAATGGGTAATGCCAGGATTAGCCATATATTGCCTGAGTGAGCTTATAACAAAAGAGATATCTAGTCTTGTACAGAACATTGCGTACATGAGAGATCCAAGTATCGATCGATACGGATTTTATCTCATCTGCTCCTCTTCCTACTTGGTCTAGGGACATTGGTCCTTTGATAGATGCAGGCCTGGATCCATTGGTGAGTGAGCTAATTTACCATTCATCAAATTGTATTTGTTAAGAACATTGTGAAGATACCTTTGTTGAGTGATGTGAATCAGTCAATTTGCTCTGTCTCTGTGGATTTGAATTCCAAGACAGAAGTGAGCTTCCCCCAGATCAGTCATGTCAGATTCTGAGAACAGCATCTGTTTTGCATCCTTGACCATTTTGGTATTGTTGCTGAAAAACAACGTATCATCAATGTACAAGGTGATGATAATGAAGGATTGTTGCACTGACCTTGAATAAACGTTGCAATCAGCAATGTTTGGTTTGAATCCTTGTTCAATGAAGAATGTGTTGATTCTCTGAAACCAAGCTTTGGCATATTGTTTCAAGCCGTACAGTGCTTTGTGGAGTTTACAGTCTTCATGCCTTCTAGAACGTATCCTTCGGGCTAGATCATGTAGATATCTTCTTGTATTACTCCATTCATATAGGCTGTTTGTACATCAAGTTGATGTACTTTGAGGTCGGCAGCTGCAGTGTGAAGATTATTAAAATATTATCTTCCTATCTCGAGTTTGGGGCCATGTCCATGGTGATTTCCACTAAAATTCATGTTGTACATAAAAGGAGTGTGAACTGAGCACATATCTTTCTAGTGTAGTTCAGATTTGAGTTAAATAGGTTCAATTATGATGACATGCAGATGTTTAGATAGCATGCAAAGTCTTACTGTATGCATGCAAGCCACATGCAATCAGTGCATGCAACATGCAAAGTAGTTTCAGTGATCTACACATGTCTAGGCAGTTTTATGAGTTGACATGCAGTACATGCAACATACATGCATGCGATTACACATGTGGATCTATGATAGGTGAATTAGTTCAGTTAAGTGGACTTTCCATGCAATTCCACTGTAGGAATTTGAGTCTCTTTCATGTAGGAAAAGCTGGGCATGTTTTGCCATATTGTGAATATTGAGATTTTGGTGTTTTGGACTCATTCTCTCTCTACCCGAGTTTTCTATGCTTGATTTTATCTCTCTACCCGAGAGCAACCTCTTTTTCCCATACTGAACATTAGAATTATTTCTGACATTCATTTCTCATAGTGAAGAGTTAGATGTTTTCATCTGATGTATGTCATTGTGCTCTTGCCTTGGATTTTTCAAGCATACTGTTCTTTGATCAATCTTGTGCAATCACAACACCTTAGTAAGCTCCTTTAAGGTGTGTGGTGAAGTTCACACGTGCTAAAAACTTCACATGGTATCAGAGCTTCATCCTTTGAAGAGGTGAGGGTGTATACATCAGATCATCAGTGTTTTTGCTTGCAAGTTCTCGAATTTTGGAGAGGGATTCAAACTCGCTGAGAAACAAGCAATCTATGGATCATAAGTGGATCAAATCAAGGCTGATCTGATCCAGCGGAGCTCGTACGGACAGAGATCTCACACATGTGAAATCAGCCCTCATTAATGAGTGCTACTTTTCAAGGAATGATCCAAATTTGATGCTATATCGTGTTGGATAGGTATTGAAGAGAAGAATGTGTTGCTCTTGTTTCTAAATCAATTTGATTTGTTTTTTGAAGATTTTTAGGCAATCAGAAAGATTGAGAGGGTACTCAACTCATGGGATATGCCAAAGTGAGCACACATATGTCTTTTTCACCATTTTCATCAATTTTCACTGTCAATCAAGTAGAATTGGATAGGAGTGAATGTTCTGAGGTCTTAGACTTTTCATTTCACACATATTATTGTGTTTGAGTTGAGAGTAAGTTCCTAGAGAGTTTATCAGTACTTTGAAACTCGTGGGAGAGATAGACTTCTTGCTTGCATGGAATCATTATTGATTCTACAAGATGTAATGGATATTGTGAGTGGAGCCGAAGAAGAACCTGCTGCACCTAATGAAGCTGCAGCATTTCACAAAAGAACCAGAATTGTCCTTCATTTTATAAAAATGAATGCTACTAATGAAGTGTTAAGAGAGATCAGTACGTGCACCACTGCCAAGGAAGCCTGGGATACTCTAAAAACAATCTATGAAATCAGAAATACTTCTAGATTTCTTACACTTACAAACCAAATATTTCTAAGTTATCAGAGAGTAGATGAGAGTGCTTCATCATATGTCATGAGAGTTAAGGATCATCATCAAGAGTTAGCTGGTATTAGTGATGTTCTTAAGAACACTGAACTTGTTCAAGTAGTCCTAAATGGACTTAGAGATGAGTATGACAATATTGTGCAGACTTATGCTGTCAAAGAGGATCTTCCATCCTTGGAGACACTGCAAGGTGTTCTCATTGCTGAAGAAAGCAGGCAAGGGAACAAGATGTTGAGGATCAACAGACTTTCATTGAAAGATGGTGAAGATGACAAAGCACTCTTTATTAGAGACAAGTCAAGAAGCAAGGGCAAAGGACAACAACACTTCAAGAAGGACAAAGCCAAAGAAGATGGTGAGGATCAGTCCTCACAAGGTGCAACATCCAATGGCAAGAAGAAGCTGTCAAAGATCAAGTGTTTTTATGTGGCAAGAAAAGACACTATGCATCAAACTGTTTCAAGAAGAAGAACCAATCTAAGCAAGCTAACCTTACTAATTAGGATGAGTGTGAGGGTGTAGAGAGTGAAAGAGAGGATTCATTAATGATGTCTACTTTTTTATCTTTTCCTTTTAAGAATGAAGAAGTCTGGTGGATAGATAGTGGGGCTAGTTCCCATATGTCTAGTTCTAGGAACTCTTTCACTAATTTCATGCCATATCTAGTGCAAAAATATCAATCTATACTGTTAATGATGTTGAGTGTAGGATTGAAGGAATAGGAAACATTCCATTGCATGCATCATCATCAAAATCTTTTTGCTTACATGATGTACTGTATGTACATCAGATTGACCAAGAATCTCAATAGTGTAGGCCAGTTGTTTGATAGTGGATTGGATGTCAAGTTTCAAGTTGACAAGTGTATAATCTCAAGAGGAAATGAAGTTATTTCTAGAGGATCTAGAATTGGTAAGTTGTACAAACTAGATTCTAGGGAGAGTGCTAACATTTCAGATATTACTTATGAGACCAAGGTTCTACAGGAGGATCTGTGGCACAAGAGATTGGGTCATCCCAATTTCAAAGCCATGCAATCTATGGTCAAAGAAGGAAAAGTTGTTGGTCTACCAAAGACACTGTCAAAGGAGCTTCTACCTTGTGAAGCTTGTGTGCTGGCAAAGTCACATAGAAGGCCTTTTTCTAGATCAAGTGTCAAGACAAAGCAATCATTTGAACTTGTACACTCTGATGTTCATTTCTCATCAACTAAGAGCAAAGGAGGAGCCAACTGCTTTGTCTCTTTTGTAGATGATTATACAAGATATTCTTGGATCTATATGTTGTCTTCAAAAGCCATGGTCTATGATGTTTTTCTTACTTTCAAAGCTTATGTAGAGAAGCAGTTTCCTTTCAAGTTAAAAGCTTTAAGAAGTGATAGTGGAGGAGAATACACTTCCAATAAGTTTAAAGAATTTTGTGAGAGAGAAGGTATTCAAAGAGAGTTTTCTTGTTCATATACTCCTCAGCAAAATGGAGTTGCTGAGAGACAAAATAGAACTTTGTGTGAATGTGCAAAAGCCATTAGGCTAGAAGCTTCTCTGCCTAAAGAATTTTGGGGAGAGGCAGTTGCATGTGCAAACTATCTTTGTAATAGGCTTCCAAATCTTGCAATACTTCCACTTCAAAAAAAAAAAAAAGTTGGAACACCAGAGTCATTGAGCAAACCTTGAAGCAATTCACCAACCAGCTACTTTGCAACATTCTAGTGCTGAACTATGGAGACCACCCTTGTAGGATTATCGAAATTAAAAAAGTTCCCTACTGAAACAATCCAAGACTATACCTATCAGATCTATCATCTAGTGAAGGATTGTAATCCCCCGATTCTCCAACAGATCATCATGGAAAAATATTATGCCGGATTGCCCAAAGGGATCAGATCTGGTATGGAAGAGTTAGCATCCTATGCGTCGCTTGCACAACTTTGTAAGGATGCGGCCTTGATGAAAATCTCACTCGGGAAGAAGGATTTTTCCTATCCAGATGGGGAATTAAAGGAACAAAGGTCGACAACGAGCAATGATCCAACAAGAATGAAACCCCATGTGAGGCAACAAAGTGCAGCAAGCTAAAGCAGATCAAGTGCAGCAGAAGACCAAGAACCTTGCAGTTCAAACTGTCAGCAAGCTTATGCTCGCTCTATTAAGTTTCTTGAAATGGACGAATGTACCTTCTGCTTTGGAGATCATCCAAGTACCAGGTGTCCAATCAAAAATCTGCGCTTGTTAAAAGGACAAAATATAGAGCAACAGACTTATCGACGGCAAGATCCAGCGGTTCAACGGTCAAAAGCAGAATCAAGCCAACAAGGAGCTCACCAAAAGGATGGATGTCAGATTGATCCATCTAAATCACAAGTTTATTCAACAAACAGTGGCAAGGTAGAAGTTTTGGTTATATCCTCTTGTGTGTCACGGAATTCAATGGAGGACCATAACAGCCTACCAATCTACTTTGTGAAAGATCTTGAGGGGAATCTATTACCAGTGTATGCCTATCAAATTAGAGACGATGGTGTATTGCACTCGGTAAGATGTTATGGATGCTGAGGGAAACACCGCCATGCTGAATGTCCACATCGAGGGGATCCATCAACATTTGATCCCTCATGTTTACAATGCGGAGTTAATCATCCATGCCGAGATTGCCCAATGAGAAATCCACAGATAGCCAGGAGGCATTTGGCCTATGTAGATCGACATGCACCTGTGGTGACCCTTCCACCTCGAACGCACTATAAAAGAAAAATCTTAGTGCCACCGGGCTATGAAGCGAGTGATGAAGAAGACAATCTGGCAAAAGTCCCAAAGTACACAAAGATACCCTTGGGCAAACAAGTAAAACCATCACAGAAGACAGAGATGGTAGAATCCGATGAAGTCCAATGGTATCTGAGGAAGTCAAGAAATTGACATCCGATGAAGTCCAACGGATTTTACCAAGTCTCTTGGCGCAATCACTACAAAGAATTCTTAGTGATGAATTACAAAGCGGACTAGCGTCAACATAGCAACTTGAAGGCAATTCAACACAAGATCCAAGAAAAAGTGCAGTCACGCAGCCTTCAACGGGGAAATGCAATGACGAAAGGAAGACTAAAGCTGATGATTGCCCCTCAACGAGCAAGATTCAACCAAAGTCTAATTGTTCCACAATTCAACAGACCTCCAAATCAATGCCAATTCAAGGTATATCCAATCTTCAAAGGACAAATCCAGAGAATCCAAGTCCAAATAGGCCTCCAGTACAGCAAGCACCAGTGCCTACAATGACAAAGCCTTGTCCTAAATCTTTGATATTGACTACTGAGGAAAGTCGTCAAGTTATGGCATACCACAAATACCTGGACAGACAAGAGAGTCAAGCAAGCATGTCATATCCACATTATGATTTGAGGGAGTCCATGACATTGGGACCAATTGCACCAATCTATGAGGATCCAGTTTTATCTTGGGATACTCTGATGGAATGCCTCAACTACCCAATTGTTGATGAACAAGGTTATCCAAAATGGCCACCAAACCCTTATGGGTATTATTGAAAATCTGGCAAGTCCAAGTTCTTGCTGATTGCCATCATCTAATAAAGCCTCAGGCTTTACGTAAGTGAATTCTATCCACGCTTTTTCTGAAGCACCATGTCCCAACAATAAAAGAACCGACAACAGCGCCCTTCACGACAATTGCAGCCTAGTGCCGAGGGACCGGCACTACTTTGGGCCGTGGACCCTGTTGTGGGTATTTCATGTATACATGCATTTATAAGCCAAAGTAGATATGCACTTTCCATGCTCAGGAAATTCCATATGGAGAACTGTAAAGGCATAGATACACCTATGGAGCACACTGTAAAAGTTCCTATTAAAGATGATGAAAAATCCTTTTGAGGACATCACTCTTTATAGGAGTCTTATTGGCTCACTTATTTGCTTAACAGTGACTAGGCCTGATCTAAGACTTTGTGTTCATAAGCTAAGTCAAGACATGCAGGATCCAAAGTTATATCATTGAAAGTTGGCTAAAAGAGTCTTGAGGGATATATCTTCTACCTTGGATTATGGACTATTCTATGAAGGAGAAGATCTGACTTTGATTGCTTTTTCAGATTCAAATTTTGCAGGAGACGGGTTAGATAGGAAATCCACAAGTGCTACACTATATTTCTTGGAGAAAATTTGGTTTTTTGGCTATCAAAGAAACAGACAACTATTTTCTTATCATCCTGTGAAGTTGAATACAAATCTCTTACAACCACAACAAAGGAGGTTTTATGGATCAAAAGGCTACTTTTGGAGCTAAAGTGTTATGTAGATGAAGATTTACCAATTATCAAGAATGATAACATTTCTACTCAGGCTCTTGCAAATAATTCAGTCTTTCATGCAAGGAGTAAGCATATTGAAGTGGCTCATCATTTTGTAAGAGAAAAAGTCATTGGGAGAGAGATCTCATTGGAGCATATTTCATCTTCAGATTGTGTTGTAGATCTTCTCACCAAACCTCTACTCATGAATGTCTTTATGAAGATGAGGTCTAATCTTGGCCTAATTTCGAAGTCTATGTTGATAGGAACATAAATTTTAAGAAGGAGTGTGAAGATTATTAAAATATTATCTTCCTATCGCGAGTTTGGGGCCATGTCCATGGTGATTTCCCCTAAAATTCATGTTGTACATAAAAGGAGTGTGAATTGAGCACATATCCTTCTAGTGTAGCTCGGATTTGAGTTAGATAGGTTCAATAATGATGACATGCAGATGTTTAGACAACATGCAAAGTCTTACTGTATGCATGCAAGCCACATGCAATCAGTGCATGCAACATGCAAAGTAGTTTCAGTGATCTACACATGTCTAGGCAGTTTTATGAGTTGACATGTAGTACATGCAACATACATGCATGCAGTTACACATGTGGATCTATGGTAGGTGAATTAGTTCAGTTAAGTGGACTTTCCATGCAACTCCATTGTAGGAATTCGAGTCTCTCTCATGTAGGAAAAGCTGGGCATGTTTTGCCATATTGTGAATATTGAGATTTTGGTGATTTGGACTCATTCTCTCTCTACTCAAGTTTTCTATGCTTGATTTTCTCTCTCTACTTGAGACCAGCCTCTTTTTTCCATACTGAACACTTAGAATTATTTCTGACATTCATCTCTCATAGTGAAGAGTTAGATTTTTCATCTGATGTATGCCATTGTGCACTTGCCTTAGATTTTTCAAGCATACTGTTCTTTGATCAATCTTGTGCAATCACAACACCTCCAAAAGATCTTGTAAGGTGTGTGTGGTGAAGTTCACACGTGCTAAAAACTTCACATGCAGCATAAGACAAGAGCATTCGGATCGACAAATGTTTGATGACTGGACTAAAAGTCTCATTGTAGTCGACATTCGGGATCTGGGTGAATCCTCGTGCTACTAGTCTAGCCTTCTTTCGATCAATTACTCCGTTGGCATTATATTTGATCTTAGAGATCCACTTGCAATCAGTAATATTGCAGCCAATAGGAGCTTCAACTAATGACCATGTCTGATTCTTGATTAGAGAGGAATACTCTCTGTCCATGGCTTCTCTCCAGAGATCAGAGTCTGGTTGGCTAAGTGTCTCTTCGACTATCGTTGGTTCTTGCATTAAGAGACAGGCAGACTCAGGAGTATACCTTGTGGGCTGTGTGCACACTTGGCTTGATCTTCTAGGATGATTTGACCGATGAACCGCTCCTAGGACTTGTTGCTGGGTAGTAGCAACATCTTCGTATGATTCGTTGTCTCGAAGTGGGTTGACAATAGACATGCCTGAGCCAGAAGCTTGGACTGCCGTGTCAAGGGCAGGAGATGTAGGTTCTTCTTGAGCAATATCCTTGCCTTTGAGGTCGACGAACTGATCCTCGATAAAGACTGTATCTTGGCTATACAAGATTTGTTGGGTATCATGATCGTACAACTTGTAGGTGTTATCAGACGAAGTATATCCGATCAGGATGGTCTTGAGACCTTGGAAGTCCAATTTCTTCCTTGTGTCTTTTGGGATCTGCGCGTAGGCAATGCACCCGAACACTCTTAGATTCTTCAAAGAAGGCTTAGAGCCTGTCCACACCTCGTGGGGTGTCTTGTCTAAGAGGGCCTTGGTCAAACATCTATTCTGGATGTAAGCTGCAGTGGAGACAGCTTCAGCCTAGAATCTCTTGGGCAACGATGCATGCGATAGCATATATTTAGCAGATTCGACCAGAGTACGGTTTTTTCTCTCAACTAAGCCATTAGACTGAGGACTGTAAGGAGTGATGAATTGCTTCTCAATGCTCCTTAAACTCGACAGAGATGTATTCTCCACTATTGTCTGACCTTAGGGCCTTAATTGTCCTTCAAGTCTCCTTTTCTACACGCTCCTTGAAGATTATGAAGCAGTTGAAAGCTTCTGATTTCTTCTTTATGAAATACACCATCGTCCTTCTGGAGAATTCGTCAATAAAGGTTATAAAATACTTGGCATCCTTCAACGAATGATTTTTCATCGGGCCACAAATATCTGAATGTACAACATCTAACAATCCTCTAGCAACATGTTGATGGCTTGACTTAAATGGTTTCCTAGTCTGTTTACCAACTAGACAGTCTTGACAGACAGGTAACTCAACTTTTTCGCGAGGATAGTCGAGATCAACAATAATAGATTATCTAGACATTCGTTGTACATCAGCATAATTTTAAATGACCAAGTCTATAATGCCAAAGTAAACCTTTATTTGTATGAATTGAAGTATTGAGAGCTTGACTAGAGGCAAAAAAACTATGACTTAATTTATAGAAGTATCCATGCCTCTTTTCGAGTGCTAGGATCTTGCTTGTCCTATCAACTACTTTACATTGATCACATTCGAATTCTACTCTGTGTCCTAGATCTATGATTCTGCTTACAAAGAGCAGATTTGTAGATAAATTTGGTACATGCAGGACTTTAGAGAGTAGCTTAGACTGATCATTCGCAAAGCATTCTTACAGTGCCTTCACCTTTAATAGCTTGTGTGCTATTGTCGCCAAGGTGAACAAATTTTTGGGTACTGTAAGGTGTATAGGACTCAAAACAGCCAATGAGACTAGTCATGTGCTGAGTGGCTCCGGAATCCAAAAACCAAGAACTGTCGCCAGATGTTTCTTGATGGTCATCATGATCTGCTTCTTGAATAGGCTGTGGAGCTTCTGTAGCTGCATCTGCCACTTGATTCGACTGTCCCTTGTTATTTTTCTTCGCTTGAAGTATTCGCCAATCTTGAATTTCGTGGTTCTTTCGTTTGCAATATCTGCTAAACAGCTTCTTCTTTGTCTGCAGATTCGATTGTTCCTTGTGCTGAGCTGGTTTTTGGTCTAGCTTTGAATGCCTCGGGCCTTTCTTTTCCTTCTGCTTTGTCGTGCTCTTGTTGGTGTACAAGGCGCGAGAATCAGCTGCAGAACTTGAGGCTTCGTTCCTTTGCGTGTCTTCAGAATGAGTCAATTCTCAAAAGAGTCAATTCTGGATGAGTCATGATGATCATCACCCAGTTGTCATAAGAACTTGACAAGCTTGTAAGCACTTGTATCACTACATCTTGATCGTCTATGATAGATCCGATAGCGGCCATTTGTCTTAGCAGGTTCTTGAATGGATTAATGTGATTCTACAGAGAATCACCATTTGTCATCTTGAGGGAGTAGAATTTCTTCCTGAGATGTAGCTTGGAAGCTATCTCTTGCACTTCGTATAGTCTGCTCAAGATGTCCCAGACTTCTTTCGATGTCTGAGCCTCGGATACATGGTCGATCTGGGTATCTGTGATGTTGAGGATGATCAGCGCAAAGGCTTTTCCATCCTTCAACTTCCATCTAGTGATTGTCGCGTCGTCCACTTCGGGTTTCCCTTCTGCACCTTTGACAACGTCGAACAATTCTTTTGCCATTAGTACAGTTTTCATTTTAAATTTCCACGGATGGTAATTGGCTCCATCAAGCTTGTCCATGATAGGACTGGCTTTCCCTTGGGAATCCATGTGGAAGAATTAGTCTAAGTGATAGGAGAAACTATCAGTGACTTAAGTATGAAAATCTGATATTCATTGAGCAAGAAAACAGTTACTCTATCGGCTAGTAGAGCCTTGTACTATGGAAGCTTATCAAGCTATGAAAATAGCTCTGATACCATGTTGGGAGAGAGGGGGAGAATAAATGATGAACACGAACGAGAAACGAACTCGAACAAGAAACGAACGAGAAGCGAACTCAAATAGAAAATGTTCGTGCACAACGGAACAAATTATTTGACTCTCTTTGGGACTATGCCTATCAGAATGAAGAAATTTTAGTGATAGAAATCACAGTCATTCTAGATTATATAGCCAAACATTTAATGGATGAAGCGCTAGATGAATAATTTGTCGCGAATTGCAAGACAAATGATTTGTCGCGAATGATTTGCAAAGAACTCGACTGTGCTCGACTGATAATTAGTCGCGAATTGTTCGCGAAAGACAAGACTAAAAGTTGATCGTCTATTACCAGAAAGAGGAACTAGAAAGATCAGACAAAATGAAAAACAAGCATAGCAATATCAACAAGATCTGAATGTAGAACAAAGAGTTGTATCAGATTAAGTTTATCATGTATACAAGTTAATAATGCGGCATAGCACAATACAATAGCGGACGAAACCGTGTGCCCTACGAAGCTTATTTTGTCTGTAATGAGGAATGAAATCTCTTCTCTTAGTCTCTTCTCTCGCTTCTCATCTAACTCATCATCATCTGAATGGTGTCCTAAATATGTATATATACATAATATTACAGGTGTGCAGATGTGAAAGTATAGAGTGGATGTGTTGTCTGTAGTAGATCGTGGGTGGCTACAATTGTTGTCCAATCTGTTAGCGCAACTGCATGGAGTGAGCATAAAAAGGATGCGACGTCAGCCAGTGCTGAAGTGAACGTTGGTGATGATGCGAAAAGTGGGTCACTCTTACGAATGGCCTTAGAATAAGATTTACAAGGTGCCTTAGCTTTTAGGACACCTTCGGAAAGGGCTGTCTTCTCGTCCACAATGTGGATCTTGAGGTCATAAGTTGTTGCATATGCAAATAATAGACGTAGGAATGAATGTTTGACGATAGGAGAGAAGGTTTCAGAGTAGTCAATACCGTATCTCTGAGAGAAACCCTTCGCTACCTTGTCTTGTAATTTGTGATGTTCCATATTTTAGTTTGAAAACCCATTTTCATTTGATAGTCTTGCACTTAAGTGGTAATGGCTCCAACGTCCATACCTGGTTCTTCCTCATGGATGTGAAAGATTCAACTAGTTTCATCACATTTTGCAATATTTCCATATTTGGCATATTGAGGCCAAGTAGATTCAATTTGAATAAGTTGGGTACATTGAATCTAGACCCAAAATTAGTAGGGTTAGCATTTTGGTGGGAAAGCCAAGTGGCCAAATAGGGTTTGGACCTGTTATAAAAGGATGTAACTCATGGAGAGAGTCATCTTCTCTCTTCTCTATCTCATTTCATGCTTATACATGGTTCTCTTGGGTTCTACTATCCATTGGTGCACTATCTTGGTGATTGCTTGAATGATCTATATTTGTTATTTTTGATCCACACGTGTGAAATACAATAGATTGCTAGTTTTTAATGGATAGCTATAGTACATAATCATTTCATTAAAGTTTGATCAAGTTCTATTAGTGTTTGCATCTCAAATTGTGTGTAGATGCTAATTTTTTTACATTGGTGAGATTGGTAGTGTATTTCTCTTTCTAACCAAAGATCATTCAAGTAGATTGGATCTTAAGGATCTGAAATTGTTCACATGGTCTTAGAACTTGTGTTTCAGGTTATGAAGGAGAAAATCAGATCTATCAATGATTTGGTGAAGATATCAAGTCTAGAGCATGCTAGAGAGGATTCTACACCAAAATCGGATTTTTTGCTTTTGTAGATTGGATCTTTTGTAGATCAAAACACTAAATAGGTCAATATACTTGTTCAATTCCGATTTTTGAATTCACATACTGGATTTGGCCGCTTTTTGGATCATTGGTTCAGCCTAAGTGGTGGCTTATAGATTGCATATCAAATTTTCAGCATTTGCATGTAGATTTGGAATAGTCAATTTTTTGTGATTTTGTCAAAACTCTAATTTTGATTGGATCTCTAGATAGTGAGATTGCTAGACTTTATTTTGAGTGTGTTTCAATCTTAGGAAGTGGCAAAAGTCATTAGATTGAGGATAGATCATAGGTTGATCAAGATTCCATGATTCTATGTGTTGATTTGCCTGGATAAGTGCTAGAAGAGAATTTGTGAGATAGTTTCAAATCTTGGTGATTTCTTTTGAAAGCATTTGTTGTTGTTCAAAGGAGTGCTTTGTGCATTGAAGCAGGTTGAAAGAGAAGATCAGGTCATTGCTACATGGCAACCTCAATTGGAGTCATGTTGGAAGCCAATGATAGGCTTACCTCAAGTAACTATTCATTGTGGAAAGTGAGGATGGAGTCACTTTTTGAGATGAATGATGTTTTGGATATTGTTGTAGGACTGGAGGAGAGACCAGCAAGAGGGCCAAGAAGGCTCTACACATGATAAAGATGAATGTTACCGAACTTCTCAAGGAAGTTGGTAAGTGCACATCATCTTTGGAAGCTTGGAATTAATTGAAGAAGCTTTATGAATCCAAGTCTACTTCTAGAGTGTTGACTCTAAAAAGGCAAATCTTTTCTTGTTTGCAAAAGAATGAAGAAAATCCAAGTACTTTTGTTTTGAGAATGAAAGCATTGAATGATGAGTTAGCTTGCATAGATGAAAGAAGTGATTCTTAATGGCTTGTTGGATGCTCATGCTAACATTGTTCAAAGTAGTGCTATTCAAAAGACTTTGCCAAGTTTGATGGATCTTCAAGAGATCTTGATCAATGAGGAATATAGGCTTCAAGCAAGAGGTGGATCTACATCGACACTTCAAGAGGATGCTATGTTCAGAAAGGGGAAATTCAAGGGCAAAACCAAAAGCAAGTGGTCTAAAGGGCAAGATCAAATGGATGCTTCTTCAAGTGGCAAAAAGAAGGATAGATCAAAGCTCAAGTGCTTCTATTGTGGCATCAAAGGACACGTTGCAAGTGAGTGCTACAAGAAGAAGAGAGATCAAGGAGACAAGCAAGGTAATCTTACTCTTGATGAGGATGGTTTGGATGTTCAAGATGCAAATGATGATGCTTTTGTGATGTCTTCATGTATGCTTAATGATGGAGATCTAGATCCTTGGTGGATTGATAATGGAGCAGGTTCACACATGACCTTTCACAAAGAGTACTTCACTTCTTTGTTGGCATATGGAGATGACAAGAGGGTGATCTACACGGTCAATGATGGTGAGTGTGCAATCAAAGGGATTGGCACAATTCCTATTTCTCTCTCTACAAATAGGAATGTTCATTTGGAGGATGTCTTGTTTATTCCATCTATTACCAGGAATTTGCTTAGTGTGAGTCAAATGCTAAGTGAAGGCCTCAAGGTGGAGTTTGATGGAGATGCTTGTTTGATAAAAAAAGAAGGATGTCTTGATTGGAAAAGGTAAAAGGCAAGGGAAGTTGTTCAAACTTGATGCTTGTGTTATTGCTAACCAAGTTGGATGTGTTGCAAGGGAGCAAATTTATATTCAAGAGGTTTGGCACAAAAGGATGGGACACCTCAACTTCAAGTCATTGGAGGTAATGGCAAGGAAGAAGGTTGTGATTGACCTTCCAAGTTCCTTAAGTAATGACAAGCATGTTTGTGAGTCTTGTGCTTTGTCTAAGTCACATAGACTACCTTATACTAGATCTATTTTTAGATCTACAAAGCCTTGTCAACTTGTACATTCGGATATTCATGGATTTACTACAATTAGCAATAGTGGAGCTACGATGTATGTAACATTCATTGATGATTTTAGTAGATTTTGTTTGATCTATCTACTAAAGAACAAGGATGAAGTGTATGATGTCTTTGTCAAGTTCAAGAATGCAAGGGAGAACCAATTTTCTACAAAGATCAAGTGCTTGAGAGGCGACAATGGTGGTGAGTACATATCTAACAAGTTCAAGGCCTTTTGTGATGAGCATGGGATCAAGAGGGAGTATACAACATCAAAGACCCCACAACAAAATGGAGTGGCTGAAAGAAAGAACAGGACTTTATGTGAAAGTGCTAAAGCTATGAGGTTAAGTGCTAATCTTGACAAACCATTTTAAGATCAAGCTTTGTTGTGTGCTGGCCGAGTGCTATTTTGGATGGAAGGACACCTTTTGAGATGCTATTCAAGAGGAGGCCGAGTGTCAACTTTCTAAGAACCTTTGGATGCACATGCTATGTCAACATTACTCTTGATGATAGGACCAAGGAGGATCCATTTTCAAGAAGAGATATTTTTGTTGGCTATAGTGAGGTGAGTAAAGCCTACAAGGTTTACATTACTTTTACTAACAAAGTGATTGTTGGTAGAGATGTCATTTTTGATGAGGGGAACATTCCAAAGGTGTCTTCAAGCATGATTGATGGTAAAGTAGATGGATCTAACATTCTTGATGTTGATGAGAAGGATCCTACTTTGGATGGTGGTGATGATGGACCTTCATCAAGTAAAAACCAAGGAGAACATCAAGAGAAAGACAAGTACCTTCAAGGCTCACATATGATCAAAAGGATAAGCAAGTAGTTTCTGGAAATTATGTTGCTTTCCTAACCTCTTTGGATGAGCCTACAAGTGTAGATCAAGCAAGCAAAGAAGAGGAGTGGATCCAAGCAATGGATCTCAAGTATCAAGCTCTTATGAAGTATGGAACATGGAGATTGGTGGAGTTGCCTAAGGACAAGAAAGCTATTGGATGCAAATGGATCTTCAAGGTGAAGACAAACCAAGATGGATCTATCAACAAGTACAAGACAAGGTTAGTGGCAAAAAGATATGCTTAACAACAAGGAATTGACTATGATGAGACCTTTGCACCCGTGGCAAAGATGGTAAGCATTCGAGTCATCATTTCACTTGCTACACTTTATGGATGGGATATATGGCAAATGGACATTTCAAATGCATTCTTGAATGGTGATCTTGAGGAAGAAGTATACATGGAGCAACCCGAGAGCTACATTTCATCAACAAAGCCAAATCATGTGTATCTTCTACAAAAGAGTTTGTATGGCCTTAAGCAAGCACCAAGGAGTTGGTATGCTAATCTTAATACTTTTTTACTCTCTCAAGGCTTTTTTATGAGTGAGTATGATCATTCACTTTATTAGAGGTTTGCTGGAAATGATGTTATCATCTTGCTAATCTATGTGAATGATATCATCTTGATTGGTGGAGACAATCAAGATGTGGAGGATATCAAGAATGCTCTTAAGAAGGAGTTTGAGGTGTATCATCTTGGTAATTTGCATTACATTTTAGGAATAGAAGTCATTAGATCTTCTCAATCTAATTTTATTTGTTAAGAGAAGTATGCTAATTCTATTCTAGAAAGATTTCATATGGTAGATGCAAAAGCTATTGATACACCTATGGAGTCTCATGTAAAGCTAACTATAAGAGGTAATGAAAGATCCTTCGAGGACATTACTCTCTATAGAAAGCTAGTTGGTTCACTCATCTATCTAACCATTGCTAGACCTGATCTAAGCTATTGTGTTGGAAGATTGAGTTAATTCATGCAAGATCCTAGTGAGGAGCATTGGAAGCTAGGAAAGCGAGTTTTGAGATACATCATTGGAACTCGAGATTTTGGCATATTGTATGAGGGATCATCACCTAATCTTTTTGGATTTTCAGATTCGGACTATGCTGGAGATGTCATAGATAGAAAATCCATTAGTGCTTATTGTATTTTCATAGGTGATGGAGCTATATCATGGATGTCAAAGAAATAAGCCACTATCTCATTGTCATCTAGTGAGGCTGAGTACAAAGCTCTTACACATTGGTCAAAGGAGATGGTATGGATCAAAATGATGATCAAGGATCTTCACTTGCTGGATTTTCTAGAGAGCCCAATCTTCTTTTGTGACAATCAATCAGCCCAAAGAATGGCATCCAATCCTATCTTTCATGCTAGGAGCAAGCATATTGAGATACATTATCATTTTGTGAGGGAGCGAGTCATTGCAAAGGAGGTGGAGCTTCAACATGTGTCTTCAAGGAAATGTGTAGCTGATATCTTCACCAAAACATTGGGAAAAGACTTGTTCATGAAGCATAGGACTTCACTTGGAGTATTATCAAAGTCTATGCTAAAACTAGTTGAAGAGGGAGTGTGAAAGATTCAACTAGTTTCATCACATTTTGCAATATTTCCATATTTGGCATATTGAGGCCATAGCTTGTTTTAGACTTAGAGGTCAACTTTTCAAAGTTCATTAGTCTAAATCTCATTTAAATAAACACCTTTTGAAAGTGTGGGAAAGATAGAATGCGAGTTTGAGTAGATTCAATTTGAATAAGTTGGGTACATTGAATCTAGACACAAAATTAGTAGGGTTAACATTTTGGTGGGAAAGCCAAGTGGCCAAATAGGGTTTGGACCTGTTATAGAAGGATTTAACTCGTGGAGAGAGTCATCTTCTCTCTTCTCTATCTCATTTCATGCTTATACATGGTTCTCTTGGGTTCTACTATCCATTGGTGCACTATCTTGGTGATTGCTTGCAATTCTAGGTGTAGAATGATCTATATTTGTTATTTTTGGATCCACACGTGTGAAATACAGTATCTTGCTAGTTTTGTACGGACATAAACAGTACATAATCATTTCATTCAAGTTTGATCAAGTTCTATTAGTGTTTGCATCTCAAATTGTGTGTAGATGCTGATTTTTCTACATTGGTGAGATTGGTAGTGTATTTCTCTTTCTAACCAAAGATCATTCAAGTAGATTGGATTTTAAGGATCTGAAATCTTTCACAATGGACTCCATCTCTTCGTTCATGGCCTGGATCCATTTGTCCTTTTCTGGACCTTCAATTGCCTCCTCAAAAGTCTGTGGTTCGCCACTGAACCCGCAGAACTCTTTTGATGTGGAAGCTGAGCTTCCTGACACATATCTTGCTGGAGCTCTTTGTGGTCTTGTCAACCTTATGGGAGATCCTCCTGAAACAGCTATGCCATTGCTCTTGTCTGCTCTTCTTGGTCCGAAACCATCTTGGTTTATAGGAACTGTGGTAGCAGGTTGCCTCTCGAATTTTTCTTTGTCAGATTCGTCACTCGAATGGGAGGCGACTCAAAAATCTTTGTTTTTATGTTTGTCTTCTACTCCCTCTGTCATTGGCGGTAGGTCATAGTACTATCTTTCCAGAACTTCGTAGCTGACGGGATCGTCATTGGCCATTGTCCTGCTCTCATCGAATCTCACATCTCTCACTGTTTTCACAGTGTTCGTGTCTGGCAACAATTTGTGTATATGCATAAGGTTAGAGGATGTACGGGGTGTGCACCCATAAATCCTCTTTTGATATCCACTACCAAAATTTGCCAACAATTCGTTGAAGCTTAAAATAATCCCCATGATTTCTCTGTGATCTCCGCAAATTTTGATCAGACAGAGTTTTGCACTATCACTTATAGATTGGGGTTCACTCTATTTAGTTGTAAGAAGCACTTTTTAGGTTCTGAGATTTTAGTTAAAGGTTGATGTGTTGATGTTCGATTCGTAGATTAGATTAATAATAATCTGCAGTCTATAACAATAAAGCAAGAACTGAGGCAGTCTGTATAATGTAGGACAACGAGTCTCGATAGATCACTTTCCAAGATGAGCTACCATTGCCAATCAAGGATTGAAATCAGGTTGTCGTTGTGCCTTTGACAGATAGGTACAACACCATTATACTACCATTATAGTACAAAACAAAATCCATGACTGAGCTTTAGCTAAAATGATCTGTAGTCACGTGAATTCCTAGCCATGATGCAGCTCTGTCAACAAACAGAGAGTAAGCGCTACTTTGAGTGGTAGATTCAGTGCCAGTATTGGTCCTTGAGAAGTAGGATCTGTGTCAAGCATAACCAGCAAGCGTTGGTGCTACATAAGAAATAGAATCTCTGCAAACCATGGAAGATTCTGAGCAAACAATGGAGGATTCTGAGCAAACAAAGACATTGATTCTGCGCTAACATTGAAGAAGTAGAATCTGAGCACACATGGTCTTCGAGTCAACTACAGATAAATAGTGAAAAATTTGGTCCACCTGTTCCAACTAAGTGCTCCACCAAATGTTCTACCTGAGTGCCATGACTAAGTGCTCCCATAGAGTGCTACAATCAAATTGACTTCTGTCGAATCTCATGATCAAGCTTCAACAACATCTTTAAACCAAGGGATTTTAGCCGAAGCAATTACCCAAAGACTCAAACGACGGCATCAATTGACAGACTAGCCAAATGAGCTCTTCATTCAATGAAATTCCAGCTTGGATACTATCGACGATCCAAAGCTAGCAGCTGCATGTGCCTATATCACCAAATGTGTAGTAGTGAGACAATGTTCATGAAGAGGAACACGGATTGCAGACTAGATCAACAAGACCCGACGAACATCACCTGCTACCATTAATGGATACTCAGAAGCCACAATCACCACAAGTGCAATCACCTGCTGCTACAAGATCTAGGTCCCCATCACCAACTGGGACATTCCAACTACTCACATCATTTCCTCGCATTCCAATAGCCGCCATAGGCAACAAATTCAGGGGAGATATAAAGGGAGATACCTACGACCACACAAGCAAAAGATACACTTGCAGTTGATTCCACTCAAGAAGACAAAGACAAAGAAGACAGACTAGCAATCCAAAGGGAATCAACCAGGAGGAGCACCCCAGTCATAAACCTCGAGTTTCGAACACTGGGAAAGATGATCCTTAAGGAGAGGGAAGTACAAGAATTAGAAAATCAGTCTTCTCCTTTAACCACTCCTACATCCACACCATCTACATTCTCGTCATCCAGTTCTCTTGCCATGACATCTGTATCTACTTCCATGTCTGTTATATCATCCACACCATCCACCACAACTTCCATCATCAGAATACCACCACCATCACCTTACCATACATCTTTATGTTATTTAATCGTCTCACCATTCATCTATTTTCAAACCTTGGTAGTCTTACCGAGGTAGCTAAAAGATCATTATAGTGTTTTGCGGAGACCAACTACCACCTACATTGGTTGGTCAATCAGAAAGAAAGCAGATGAAGTTGCAAAAAAATATAATACAAAATAAAGAAAAAGAATCAAAGAGATCCAACTGAGAAGGCCAATACAAAAAAAAAAGGATCAAGAAGCAAGACAAGATCTTGGCCGACTCTCAACAAATAATGTTAAAAAAAAAAAAGATGAAGACGACAGTGGACCTGCAGGATAAAGTGAGCTCTATACCAAGTGATTGGTGATCAAAGCTTGACACTACAAAGACCTAGAACTGCAACTGTAATATTGTCAATTCCTTCACTTTTCACCAAACCCCTCATCGTGTTTATGATGAGAAAAAGAGATGCTCTGATGAGAAATTTGTCGCGATCGCGTAACTTTTGCGAAGGCAAAGCGCGTTCCTCTTGCGAGACTCGGATGGAGTTCAGATGCGACCGTTGAACACTGCTAGTTGAGTTGCTCCTACAATCTTCCAGAGTGTAGTTAGTCACTGCTGATCTAGATTCATAAATTTAATACAGCATTCGACTTAGTTTCAACCAAATTGCGAAATTCAAGTGAACAAAAAAACTCAGACATATGAAATATCAGCATAAGCATTCAACATCCAAGATCAGACACAACAAGAAAATAATCTATATTAATTTTCTCTGAATTTCTTCAAGCACTGCATCTGAATCCACGTAGTGCGTTGGCATGAAAGAAACATGGTCCTCTCATGAGTAGTAGTCTCGCTTCACTAGCAGATAGTTGGATCTTCTGATCCTAGACAGAATTGTCTTCGTGCGCAGGCGGACATGTATTTTGTATATTATCTTGATTGCTTACTAGCATCAGACTTCCTCACTCTGTTACACTCTGTGTATTCTGTTTTTATCTATATGTCAAGTATGATCCAGTAAGTACGGTCTCTCTGTGTAAATCTAAGATTAGAGTGATTAAGCATCTACAACTAACCAAAGAATTACAAGAGTGACAGATTAGCCACGACCTAGGGAGTATCTATTGATCTCATGTCATCGGATCATATTACTGTACTTCTAGGTACTTGCATGATCTTTGGTGGTACTCCGTGGGGCGTGAGCTCTGAACGAGTTTCGTTTACCTTGTCTACCTTCTTTCGTACTGGACAGTGAAGGAATCTCGTTTGTGGATCTTTCGTGTTCGTGAACCGATCGTCTTTGTCTCCGTTGACTTTCGCGTTCGCAAAACTCTTCGTGTTTTGTGTCTCCAGATGTTCGAGTTCGCAAACATCTCCGTCAAGCGAAGGGCTGAAAGCTAGCAAGGTTTTGTAATCAGAAACATTTTGTTTCTTCAACTCTCTCTCAAAGCATGATAGCTTTACGATTCCAAGACTACTCCTTTGCCTCTCAAAGAGTCCTTTGTCCAGGGCCTTTGTGAAAATGTCAGCAACCATGTCTTTCCTTCCTATGAAGGTGGTCTGCATCATCTTCTTTTCAATCAGATCCCTGATCAAGTGGATCGCAATGTGTTTCATTTTGGAATGGAACACGAGATCTTTCGTCAGGTGTATTGCAAAGGTGTTGTCCATCTGCAATACTAGAGGCTCATTCCTTGTTTCACCCAATTCGTCCAGAAACTGTCTTAGCCAAATTATTTCATTGGCCATCTTCGCTGCTGCTACGTACTCTACTTCAGAAAATGATTGGGCTACAACGGTCTGTTTCTTGCTGACCCAGGGAACTGCTGCTCCTGATGCGATCGTGCATCCTCTTGAGACGCTTTTACAATCGTCCTTCAGAGATGCCCAGCTAGCATCACTGTAGGAAAGTATCTTGAAACCTGCACCACGACAACAACACAAGCCGTAATTCCTCGTTGATTGAAGATATTGCAAAATTCATCTCACAATCTTCCAATGTGTCGAGCCTGGATTCGTGCAGAATTGGCTCATCCTAGATACTGCATATGCAATATCAGGACGTGTGTTGTCTGCAAGGTACATCAGTGATCCTATGAGCTTCCTGTAAGGTGTGAGCTGCATTTGTTCTCTCTCTTCCTCAGTCCTTGGACAGTCATCATTCGTTAGCATCGTCCCTGGGAGCATTGGAGTGTTCGCTCCTTTGCAGTTCAGCATCCCAAAGTCCTTTAGGATCTTCTGGGTGTATCTGGACTGGTGAAGGTATAGCTTACCTCCCTCATAGTCCCTCTCAATTTGTAAGCCTAGGTAGCATCTGGCTTCTCCCAGATCCACTATCTCAAAATGTTTCGAGCTGTCTATCTTCACCTCAGCAATTAGCTACTCACTCCTACAAAGTATCAGAGTGTCATCCACATATACAACCACTATGATGATCTGCCCATCTATAATTCTGACATACACATTGGAGTCAGCCAACAAAGGCTTGAATCCTAATGATTTTAGGGCTTGGTCTTTCTTCTTGTACCATTGTCAGACTGACTGTTTCAGACCGTAGATGCTTCTATGCATTCTGCATACATAGTCAGGAAGTGAATTTGAGATGAATCTTGGGGGCTGATCCATGTAGACCTCTTCGCCTAATTCACCATGCAAGAAGGTTGTCTTCTCATCCACAATGTGGATCCTGAGGTCATAAGCTGCTACATATGCAGATAATAGACGTAGGGACAAATGTTTGATGACAAGAGAGAAGATTTCAGAATAGTCAATACCGTATCTTTGAGAGAAGATCAGACACAACAAGAAAATAATCTATATTAATTTTTTCTGAATTTCTTCAAGCATTGCATGCAAATCCATGCAATGCGTTGGCGTGAGAGAAATATGGTTCTCTCACGAGTAGTAGTCTTGCTTCACTAGCGGACAGTTGGATCTTCTGGTCCTAGACAGAATTGTCTTCACGCGCAGGCGGACATGTATTCTGTATATCGTCTTGATTGCTTACTAGCATCAGACTTCTTCACTCTGTTACACTCTGTTATTCTGTTTTAATCTATATGTCAAGTATGATCCAGTAAGTACGGTCTCTCTATGTAAATCTAAGAGTGATTAAGCATCTACAACTACGTGTATCATTTTGATGAGAAATTCTTTGCGTTCTTTTTGCTTTGGTGTTTGAAGAGCTCAAGCGTCATAACTGCCGATGGAGATCAGGATGATAGACATGGTAGAAACAGAGAACTACGCATCTTGGAGCTGGAAAATGCGGATAGTGCTGAAGGAAAAGGGTCTCTGGGGCGTGGTTGCAGGGACATAAGCTATCGATCAACTGCCAAAAAGCAATGTGCAGACAGAGTTCATAGCTCACAAGGATGCCAAAGCAAATATATGGAGTTGAGAATTACAAGAGTGACAGATTAGCCACAACCTAGGGAGTATCTGCTGACGTCATGCCATCAAATCATATTATTGTACTTCTGGGTACTTGCGTGATCTTTGGTGATACTCCTTGGGGCATGAGTGCTGAACGGGTTTTGTTTACCTTGTCTGTCTTCTTCCATATTGGACCGCGAAGGAATCTCGTTTGTGGATCTTTCGTGTTCGTGAACCGTTCGTCTTCGTCTCCGTTGACTTTTGTGTTCGTGAAACTCTTTATGTTTCGTGTCTTTAGATGTCCGAGTTCGCGAACATCTTCATCAAGTGAAGGGCTGAAAGCTAGCAAGGCTTTGTAATCAGAAACATTTTGTTTTTCCAGTCCTAACTGGATGGATGCCAACATGTCACAACCAACTGGATGACGCATCTCACGACCTAATTTTTTAATATAAATAGTTGTTCATATTCCTACATCTTATGGATTGAAGCATGAAGACCAATCATCAAATATTGAATAGTTAGTGTTCTCTCTCTCTCAAGCTTGAGAGCTTGAACACTCTTGAGCATTCTAGCTCAGTTCTTAGAGTTGATTAGAGATTGCTATTGCGCTTACTGCTTATCAGTAGTTGCGCTTAATTTAGACTTATATTTAGTCACTCAGAAATAGCTTAGGGTATGCGGCTTCGATCCGCAGCTTATTGTACTCATTTATATTTGTTTCGTTTTCATACTGAATCAATACTATCTTCTTATTATGTTCAAGTTTGTCTTAGAATGTATGCATTTCTATAGTTTTTCACGACTGATTATTTGTCTGATAATTCAATGCTTAAATGTTTGGCTATGTATTCATTGTAGTACTAATGATTTCAAAGTTAGTTACTATCAGATTGAACGTGATTTCAATCACTATTGTTTTGTTCGAAATTGATAGGCATAGTCATGCATAGAAAAAGAGAAAGATGTTTATTTTGTCGTGCACGATAAGTTTTGATTCTTGTCGTTTGAATTCTTTTTATTCGATTCTATTCGACCTACCTTTTACACACCTCTTTCCTACCAAAGAGGCAATTGGTCTCAGACAAACTGCTCCAACGATTATTCAGTGCGACAATCAGAGTGCTATAGCATTATCAGTCAATCCTAGATTTCATTCTAGGAGCAAGCACATTGAGATTAAGTACCACTATATCAGGAGCAGAGTACTCAACAAGGAGGTGAGTCTAAAATTTTGTAGAACCTAGTACATGGCAGCTAACATATGTACAAAGGGGTTAAGTCGAGAAGCACACAAGAGTTTTTGTACTATATTGAATTTAACAATCAAGGCATTCAAGGACCTAGATTAAGGGGGGGTGTTGGATTCCTATCTTCTCCATCCCTTATCTCTTCACTAATCTAGATCCATTCATTTGTTGTATGTGAATACATTGAAATGTCGCACAGCCTGTAGAAATACAAGGAAAGTTGATGACAGTTTTTCTTCGACTTTTCTGACATCAAAGTGTCCGAAGTGTCTCGACAATTGTCAAAGGTCATTATTCAAATAGAGCAAGCTCAACATCCATGTCATCGATATCGAAGTCTCTGACGTCTTCGACGTTGAAGTCATGGACATCTTCTCAAAAGCAGCTCGACATTGAAGTCGATGACTTTTCAACTAAATTGACTTAGCAGCATGGTGCCTTAATCTCATTTTGTAGAGTACAAACCTTAATTAGAGGTCACTAATAGAGCAAGGCGGTTCTAGCCCAAAGTGGCAACGGTGCCTAATATCCACTCTTTTCTCCACTAATTAGGTATCACCGACTGTTCTCATGTACATCTGCCATTGTAATGATAAGATCAGTAGAGCAAGGCGGTTACAGCCCAAAGCGGCGACGGTGCCTAATATCCACTCTTCTCTCCACTAATCAGATATCGCCAATTGTTCTCACGTACATCTGTCATTGTAATGATAAGATCAGTAGATCAAAATAAAGAGTTCAAGATAGAGTGATAATCAATAATTCAAGCAGAAGAAAATTTTAAACAAGAGCACAATAATTCGTTCTTCCTCTATGATATACCAGAGTATTGTTTCAGAAAGCGTCTTGTATCTGCATTCAAACTTGTACTATCTACGATCATAGAATTCCTATTCCAACAATCTGAATCATCTAGTACTTGGTCAAATGCATTATCATTTTGTTCTGATTTATCGATTCATGTCATGCAGATAAATTATTCATAGATTAAATATTCATATGACTGATAATTTTGTGTTGATAATAAGCTCTAGCTTTTGATCTGATAACGAGACCAATCCCCTGTTGGAAACATCCCTAACAATTATACCTTCTACGAGTGTTTGACTTTACATTTTTGGTGGATCTAAAAGCCTTTGTCAACTTGGCCATGTTCTTGTTCTCAACATCATAAAGTATGTTTGTGAGGTGCTGGGCTTTGTTTTCACATGTTGGTCAGTCCACTACTTGTCGACTTCGTTGATGGTGACGCTCCTTGTAGATGTGGGTTTTGGAGCTCCCTTGACAATATTTTGTCTACACTCTCTAATAGTTCCAAGGTTGATTCCTGTTTGAGAAATTTTTTGTTCAAATTGTAGCATCTGGAATCTCGTTAGAAGATTCATGTAGTCGTTCGAATTTTTTATTAAATTCTATTCGACCTATCGTTTCACACTTCTTTCCGACATGGTATTAGAGCTTCGATTCTTCAAGGCCTAATACTACTATATCAGAGCGCAAGCTCTTACACTTGATATCCTTCACGATATCAAATTATTCTTCAGTTCAAATCAATTTGTTTCGGTATCAAAGAATCGATTTCCAATTGTAGCACGACATGGTATATCTCTTAATGTCGATAGACTAAAGTTCCAGATGGATTTTTAAATCCGGTCTTATCGCAGACAAGCTGAATGAATCCAATTATCATTTATGAAAATTTAAGATGAAGGCCTTGCTAATCGCCAACAAGTTGTGGGGTGTTGTTACAGGTATCGAAGTGAAGCCTGAAGACAACATAGATTACTCAAAGTGAAAAATGAAGGATGGTAAAGCTTTCATGCTTATTATCCTCAATATATCAGATACTCAAATTGGCACGTAGCTAAAGCCAAAACTTCGAAAGAAGTTTGGGACATCATGAGCTCACTATATGATGTGAGAGACGTAACTACCAAGTTACATCTTTGAAGGAAATTCTTCACACTCAAGATGTTGAACAATGATTCTCTTCAAAATTATATTAACAAATTTAAGAATCTCTTGTAACAGATGGCCGCTGTTGGATCGGTCATAGATGATCAAAACACAATTATGACATTGCTTTCAAGCTTGTCCACTACATATGAGAACTGGGTGATGATCATCATGACACACTCAGATTTAACTCTTACCAGAGTTATCACTATGTTGTTGCAAGAAGATAATCGAAGAAGTCAAAACACTTCGTTTACCTCTTCGTCTCATGCTCTATATGTCAACAAGAGCTCAAAATGACAGAAGCAGTAACCATGAGATCCAGGATTGCCAGATTCTCAAAGCAAAGAATGCAGCCAGGCAACCTAATCAACAAGCAAATACAGTTACAACATGTCCTGAAGTCGAAATGGACAAAGAGCTTTTATGGTCAAAGACAAAAACACAAATTCGGATGATTCATGGTTTCTGGATTCTATAGTTACTCAATATATGACCAATCATCGTGAGATTTTCCATTTCTATTCGCCTTACAGCACAAAGAAGTATGTTCATCTTGGTGATGATAACATTCACACTATCGAAGGTGAAGTTACTGTAAGATTGAAGTTCCAGCATGATCAATTCAAACTACTGTCAAAAGTCTTGTATGTTCCTAAACTCTCTACAAATCTGTTATCGGTAAGAAGAATCATACATTTAGATCATAAGGTGGAGTTTGATTCTGATCAATGCAGAATTATCGATAGGAGTAATAAGATCCTTGCACTCGGCAAGAGACATGGATACTTATATAGATTGACGCACTATTATTCTGATTCTAGTCAAGCCTTGAAGACCTCTGTTCTTGTCAATAAAGCATTACTATGACATCATCGCTTAGGACACCTAAATTATGCATCTGTATTGAGTATGTCCAGACAATCCCTAGCACTTGATCTTGACTATCCTTCTGGCAAACTCGATCTCCTTGTCTGCCATAGCTGCATCCTTGAAAAACAGACTAGGATTCCTTTTAGATTGAGTCATAGGCATGCAACAAAAGGTATATTAGATGTTGTTCATTCAGATACATGTGGACCACAAACTCCATCATTGCTAGATGCAAAGTATTTCATTACTTTTATTGACAAATTTTTCAGAAGAACAGCTGTTTAAAAATAGAAATCAGAAGCTTTCATCAAGTTCAAACAATTCAAAGAGCACGTAGGAAAATCAAATTGGCAAATAAATCAAAGCACCGAGGTCCAACAATGGGGGAGAATACATCTCCACCGAATTCAAGGAGTATTGTCTTAACAATGACATTGAACAACAATACATTATCTCTTATTTTCCTCAGTCAAATGGTCTTGCTGGGAGAAAGAACAGAACCTTAGTCGAATCGACAAAGTGCATGTTATCACATGCGACACTTCCGAAGTCCTTCTGGGCTGAAGCTGTTTCAACAACAACCTATATTCAGAACAAATGTCCTACTAAAGGTCTTTCAGACAAAACACCATTTGAAGTTTGGACAGGAACCAAACCTTCCTTATCAAACTAAAGAGTTTTTGGATATACTGCTTATGCACAAATTCCTCATGATCTCAGGAAGAAGCTCGACTTCCAAAGTATTAAATGTATTTTCATCAGCTACACTACTTCAGATCAAGCTTACAAGTTTTTCAATCCCATTGATTTGAAGACATTCACTAGACGGGATGTCATCTTCATCGAAGATCAATTTATCGAGAGAAAAGGAAAGGTCCATGTAGCTGACTTGTCTGACTCGTCCGACGTATTGAATTTTGAGGTTTCTCGGTTGACTATTCCCATTGAAGGTCCAAGCTCGTCTACTTTCGACGAACAACATATCAATAGCGAATCCAATGATGATGATGTTGCAGTTCAACAACTACAGTATGATGAAAATGATCAACTTCCTCTGTTACCTAGAAGATCATCAAGAACTAGTAGACCACCTATTAGGTATATCGATGAGTCTGCGTCCTACTTGTTCAGGATCCGACGATTGTCAAAGAAACACTCAGTTAGCCTGATTCCGATCTCTGGAAAGAAGCTATGGATAAAGAGTATTCATCTCTTATCAAAAACCAGACATGGACGATCGTCGAATTACCTACTAGCAGAAACATAGTTGATTGCAAATGGATTTTCAAAGTCAAGTACAAGATAGACCAAAGCATCGACAGAAGAAAAGCCCGACTTGTCATCAGAGGATTTTTTCAGATATACAACGTCAATTACACTAAGAACTTCAGTCCAATAGTCAAGCTTTCTTCTATTCGACTTTTATTATCGTTTGTTGCTGCAACAGATTTGGAAATACATCAAATGGATGTATAGACAACATCTTTCACTAGATTTATCGAAGAAGACATTTATATAGTGCAACTCGAAGGTTATATTATCGAAGGTAAATATAATCATGTGTGTAAACTCCATAAAGCACTTTATGGTTTGAAGCAATATGCTCAAAGGATCAATACTTTCCTTATTGATCATGGCTAATCACCAAGCTCTTCAGATTCGAATGTTTACTTCAAGAAAGTGCAGTAGTCTTTTATCATTATCACCTTATATATGGACGACACATTGCTTTTTGGCAACAGTATCGATATGATAAAAGAAGCGAAGACTATGCTATCTTCCAAATTTGACATGACCGATCTGGGCAAAACTCATTTTTTCCTTGGTATTCAAATCCACAAAGACAAAAATCGAAAGTTGATTTACATTACTCAGCAGAGGTACATCGACGATATGTTAGTCAGATATAATCTAATTAATTGCAAGTTAACTCTCTCACCAATGAAACCAGGTCTCAAACTGTCAAAGGTCCAGTGTCCAGATTTAATGGAACCCAAGGAAATGATAGAATGTCATTACAATCTATCTTGGTTGAGATGCCATTTGAGAAATGGGGCATTGACTATGTCAGCCCTACTCATCCGGTTGCATGTGATTCCCAATCCCATTATATCATAGCCACCGACTATTTAATCAAATGGGTCGAAGCCAAGGCGGTGAGAAAAATTCATGCTAACTCCACTACACAAGCATCCTAGTTTGTTTTGGGTGTCCACTCATACTCATGAGTGATCGCGAAATACATTTCCTAAACAAAACTATCACTCACTTCTTATCCTCGTATCTAGTTCTCATAGAAAAAGTACATGTTGGGTCGATGACAGTTTTTCTTTGACTTTTCTGACATCGAAGTGTCCGAAGTGTCCCGATGATCGTCAAAGGTCATTATTCAAATAGAGCAAGCTCGACATCCATGTCATCGATATCAAAGTCTCTGACGTCTTCGATGTCGAAGTCACGGACATCTTCTCAAAAGTAGCTCGACATCGAAGTCGACGACTTCTCAACTAAATTGACTTAGCAACATGGTGCCTTAATCTCATTTTGTAGAGTACAAACCTTAATTAGAGGTCACTAATAGAGCAAGGCGGTTACAGCCCAAAGCAACGACAGTGCCTAATATCCACTCCTTTCTCCACTAATCAGGTATCACCGACTACTCTCACGTACATCTGTCATTGTAATGATAAGATCAGTAGAGCAAGGCGGTTACAGCCCAAAGCGGCGACGGTGCCTAATATCCACTCTTTTCTCCACTGATCAGGTATCGCCAACTGTTCTCACGTACATCTATCATTGTAATGATAAGATCAGTAGATCAAAATAAAGAGTGTAAGATAGAGTGATAGTCAATAATTCAAGCAGAAGAAGATTCTAAACAAGAGCACAATAATTCGTTCTTCCTCCTCTGATATACCAGAGTATTGTTTCAAAAAGTGCCTTGTATCTGCATTCAAACTTGTACTATCTACGATCATAGAATTCCTATTTCAACAATCTGAATCATCTAGTACTTGGTCGAATGCATTATCATTCTGTTCTGATTTATTGATTCATGCCATGCAGATAAATTATTCGTAGATTCGTATGACTGATAATCTTGTGTTGATACATATAAAATGTGGCAAAAGGACTAGCATTGAATCTTTCTCTAGCTATTTTTGATTTGGCCTAATTGTGATAATGATGCTATGTTTGCATGTAGGCATGCATGCCAGAAAAAAACATACCGTATTGAAATTTGCTTCTAGAAGTGTACTAGGACAACATGCACAAATTCAAAAATCTAGCCAATACCGTGCTAAGTCCTAACTATCATTTTCCATTACCAATTTCAATGCCCTCAGAACAACTAGCGGCCTCTCAATGTTATGATTAGAAACTGGGGCACTCAGCGCCCATAGTCAAAGTAGTCGCTCTTGTCAGATCCAATAAGCAAATTTTGAAAGGAAAGCAATGTCTTTATGATGTTGGTACATGTGTATGAGGAAATCAAGCTAATACAAGCGCTTGGAATCCCAAAGTCAAAGGATCACAAAACTCTCTCTCTCTCTCTCTCTCTCTCTCTCTCTCTCTCTCTCTCTCTCTCTCTCTCTCTCTCTCTCTCTCTCTCTCTCTCTCTCTCTCTCTCTCCTTGAATCTTTTAGTATAGGGTGCTAAAGAGGTTCTCTCATAACAAAATATTTTATAAAACAAGAACGTTGTGGCATACCACAAAGGCCTTGTCATTATTGTGGTATTTTGAGATCTATAATTTTTTGACATGAGAAATGACCATTTATAAGAATGGATGAAAATTATTTAATCATTTTTTAACTTTACAAATAATCATAATTATTTTTATATTTGAGTATTTATCATATCACAAACTCATAATCAATAGTCACAAATTATGCATAACTTTTAAAATAGTAGATTCACAATATTGCAATCAGTTTTCAAAAGTAATGACAAATTTTTTGTTAAGTATTTGTAGTATTATAGATTAATATAAAAATCTCAAAATTAATATTCACGAAAGTAGTAGTAAATTTTACAATGTAATATCTACAATTTCATTATTCAAATTCACAATTGCAGAAAATGAATTTCACAATTTATTGTGTATGAGATGATGAAAGTAGTGATAAATGTTATCGTTCTCAATTTCATGATTAAATTCACAAAAGTGGTTACAATTTGTGCAATTAAACACTCACAAATAACCACAAATATCATGATTGAGTACTCACTAATTAATGAAATTCACATTCGATATCAAAAAATGAAGTCACAATTTTAGTATTTAGAAAAATTGCTATTTTCTATTCACAATTGCACCACAAATATCATAATTGAGTACCCACTAATTAATGAAATTCACATTTGATACTAAAAAAAAGTTACAATTTTGGTAGTTAGTAAAATTGCTATTTTCTATTCATAATTGCACTAGTAAAAATATGTCATGATCAAAGGATTCAAAGTACCACAATCAGTGTTTAGAGTATCATGATCAGTATTCAGAGTTTCATGATCAGTATTCGCGATATTTATGTTTCAGTATCACATCTCAATCCATCAACTCCTCATCCAACTTGCAAAAAGTTCAAACACTCTAATTTTTATGTAAAAATAATAAGCAACAAATGAATGCCACTTTTGTGAAAAAAAAGAAAAGAAAACAACCATCTATACACATGCTATTTTGAAAGAGAACATCGACAAGCCCAATTTGAATATGAAACAATGTCATTTGTTCTTGCATGGCATGTTGACACAACAAAGAATACAAAGCAAACGTAGCCCCTAAAATGAAGACACCTTCCAATAAGAATCTTAAATATCTAAACGACTTGCACATACAACCATTACGTTGTACAAGCTCTTTGATGGTTTTAAACGTGTAATTCAAGGATGTTATTCATGAAAATTTGGATGGGATGAGTGCCATAGTTGTGGGGCTATAATATAGTGTTTTCTCTCTCAACATGCGATTATGTTATCCGATTAAACATTATTTGTGCGCGAATTTGATAGTTAGGTCCATTGCATGGAGTTAGGTTCGATCCTAATTTACAAATCTTGGTGGATGGATGGTAACATGAGTGATCAACATTTGAAAAGCTCGTAATTAGGTTGCAGTATGTTTTGCATGGTCTTAAGGTATAGATATTCTCTTTCTATAGGCCTACTCCGTAATATACTACTTGGACTCCACGATTTGCATCAAACTGTTAGAGCAACTGCCATCTAGCTTCTTGAATATTAATTAAATAGTATCAGATATGGTCAAAGCTCAAATATTGTGTTTTGTTTTGTTTTTTTGTTTACTTGAGCTATGAAATTGTAATTATTACACCTTTTGTGACATATATAATTCATCAATAAGCTTTCACCAATAAGAACTGATCTCTATCAAATTATAATTTTGTGATTGTGTTTTCTTTTGCAAGACATATAGACAATGTCTTCCATATTGGATGAAGAAATGATCGAATTTTCAGAGATACGTCCTAAAGATTACTTAAATTGTGAATATTGAGAAACTGAGAAACTGAGATTCTGAGAAACTGGGATAATGAAAAACTGAGATTTTGAAAAACTGAAAAACTGAGATTTTGAGAAACTGAGATTATGAGAAACTGTGAAACCAAGATTATGAGAAACTGAGAAATTGAGGTTCTGAGAAACTGAGATTATGAGAAACTGAGATTCTGAGATTTTCATGGTGAATGTTGTGAATAGTGATCATGAATATTGTGAATACTAATCGTGAATACAAATCGTGAATACTGCTGTGAAATTGTGAATATTGAGAAACATATATTATGAAATACGTGAATATTGTGAATACGTGTTGTGAATATTGATCGTGAATATTGATTTTGAATATTCTTAAATACTAAAATATTCTACAACGTAATCGTGATTAATATGAACTTTCGTAAATACAAATTATGAATGTTAAAACATGATTATTCAAAATAAAAATTGCGCTTGCTAATCTTTCTTACTTGTGGTAAAATTGTTCTATAGGTTTGAAGACAATGATTATCTTCACAAATATACAGATTTGCAAGTTTTTGATTGTGTTGCAAAGAGATACTTTTAAGATTCTTCTTTTTGTCGTAGATAATATCGTTGTCTATCTCACAAAAAACAAACAAACTAATAATTGGATCGAAATTTTAGGTTGAAGGAACGTGACTGGAATCAATCAAAACCTAAATCCATTACATAAACTAATAAAAATTACAAATCTTATCAATCTCTTAAAACATTAATTCACATATTTCAAAATCATTATATACACTAATTACACACAATAATTTATCTAGGCTCTTCAACAACTCATGGGCCAAAATGCTCAAAATATTTAACAAGACTAAAATCATTATACAAAGTCATATAACAAATTTATCCTTTTTAATTAGGATTTAATTGATTCAAACTTTGGGCCATTGTTTGAAAAAGCCAACAAGTACAAGAATGGAATCAACATCTTTCTCTAAAAAAACAACTTTTGTACAAAACTTCTAATAAGTATTATAAATCTCATCTAACATTCAAATGTAAAGATTTATCACAACAATATAAAAAACACTTTAAACAAATCCTAAAATTTTAGGATTGATGCTATTAGGACATGGCAAGGCCTTTGGGGGGTACAATATCACATTGTTCTTGGTTTTTTTTTTTTTTTATGAATAAGTGCACAGGGTTTTTCTTAGTAACTAAATAGAAAGAGGTCAACGGGCACAAATTTTAGTAAGTGGCCAAACACAAATACAAGCAAGGATAGGACAAAAGGGCAGGAAATAGTTACATGTTGAGATTCGCCTCCATCAACTACTTGTAGAGCGATGCCGCTAATCTTGTGGATGCCCTAATCTTGTGCATTCGCAGGCAAGAAGAGATCAGAGGAGGTGCTTGCTGTTACGATCTCGTCTGGCGATGGAGCTCTCTCGCCCATCTCTACTACCCTCCTGCGCCCTGATTTTTTTGGCGCTCTTAGCCAGTCCATGGTGGTCTGTTCATTCCGCTGAAGATGTTGTAATCACAAAGGTGGATCGTAGGGTAAGTATTATTGTCCCCTCAAGTTTTTGCTTGACGCATCCCATGTAGTTGGTAGGAGCTGGATCTCTTGAGTCCCTTTTCATTTTTATAATATGCTGTAAACGGCAGTAATGGCTTTGATCTGTCATTTTACATTGTTTTGTGAGTCAGTAAATAGCTGGCTTTACCACTTATCTGCTTAGTAAACTAGGGTTGGCTCTTCAAATGTCGAGCGGATATTGTAGGAAATCCTCTTGGATTTTGGAGAGGGTATGAATATGCTAGCAGACCTGGGAAGACTGGAAATTTATCATTGGGATAATCCAAGACTAAAATCCTCCTTTGCGCCAAGTTAACTAGCTCAAGTCTATTGCCGTGTTTCAGTGTGAAAGGCATGTATCGTGGATGCGTATATGCCCAAAATTTAAAATAGCTAGGATCATAGGTCTTTTGATTGTTTTTCTTCTTCAAAATATCTGCCTTTTCTATATTAGCAGGTAGGCAAAAGGATATCATGTATCTGGTTGTGAGAAATGAACCAGAGTCAAGAACTGAACCACACTTTGCAGTCCAGGGAAGGACAAGCAATCTACGGTCCGTTCTTCAAAAGCCTTAACTTAAAATTTTGCTGGAAGCTGACTCTAACCCTACATATATGTGTTTCAACTTGGATGGAGCTTTGCTTCAACAGAGATGGGCATATCCCTTACATCCCGAACAATGTTGAAGGAGTAAGGCAGACAATTTCTTGTACATGAACAACGACAGTGTGCATTCTTGCTGCTACCTATTTTTAAATCACTTAGGTAATCTAATTCTTCTTGCTGCTCCCTATCTATAAATCATGCAGGTAATTTAATGCCTGATAGAACTAGTCGTAGAAACTATTGTGGTTGGAACCAGTCTTATATTGGTCGTGACACTAGAGACACTAAGAATTTTTGACTCTTGTCTACACCTTATGTTTAACTGATTGTAATTGGAATCTTGAAGTTGTTAGGCGTGTTTTTTTTATTAACACCTAGCAAGGTAAGCTTCAAATGATCAATTGTCCTCAATTGTCCAATGGTATATCGAGGGGTGTGAGATAACTCAAACTCAAGATATGTTGCATGTGTTAATTCCCTTCAAGAAGTCAAACATAAAATTGCAACTTGGAAAAATCTATCTTTGACCAAAGGTCCAAATAAAGTATTAGCTTGAAAATGGCTTCACTTGCAAGGGGGAACAACAAATCCTGTTAACAGAATATGATGTGGTATTGAAGGTTACCCTTGATAATCCGAGATAGCCTACCCAGTTGACGAATTCTCGAGAAGAACGATGGTGTACTTCATAAAGAAGAAATCAGAAGCCTTCAACTGCTTCAGAATCTTCAAGGAGCGTGCAGAAAAGGAGACTGGAAGGACGATCAAGGCCCTAAGGTCAAATAACGGTGGAGAATATATTTCTGTCGAGTTCAAGGAGTACTGCCAAAGCCAAGGCATTGAGTAGCAATTCATCACTCTTTACAGTTCTCAGTCTAATGGCTTAGCTAAGAGGAAGAACCAAACTCTGGTCGAAGTATACACCAGACCTTGGAAGTAGACAAAATTGGAGGAGCAACAATGCTGTCAAATAGAAGGCATATTTTTTTCACATCTCTAATATGTCGTATAAAGCAAAGTCTCTTCGTATTCTCTAGAGAAGCTTTATGCTTTTCTAAGTCGACAAGTGGTAGCAATTCTCAAATTGAAAATAGGGTTAGAAAAGAGAACGCTTAGATAGGTATATGAGTAAACAATATCCAACCGACCAGGTCAATTGATTGATACTGGATGAAAGATCTGGAGGTATCAAACAAAGATCATCACTTCAATCTTCTGAATATTAACTTCAAGATCCCATGTGTTGCAAAATGAAGTCAACGTATCTAAATGCCTCTGAAGCCCAGATGAAGCTGGTGCAATCAATGTTCTCTAGACTTTTTTGAAACATCTTTTTTGAAAAGGGTTTGGAACGGGAAAGAATTAGCAACCTTGGAAAAGAATCGGCGAAACGGTTTTAGGTTTTTTTTTTCTTTGGGGTTTTATTTCTAGCCCTTCTTTTACGACATAAACAAGTTCTTTTTTAATGTTTAGGTTGCAAATGTAGAATACGATTAATCAACAATTAATATTGAATTTCGAGTCCTGACTTGAGAGTCGGAATTCCGAAGTCCCACCTATTGTGTCATGAATGATGATTCATAGTTGATAGCACATACATGGTACTGCATATTACATACATTGATGGTGAGGCTCATGTAACATTGAAATTTGATAGCATGCAGTAACATTGCAGTTGTTAAATCAAAACTTAAAACTTGACAATGCGGCATGTAGGGACATGCCCATGGAATTGGGATCATTTAAATGTTAAAGACTATAATCAATATTTAGCAATGCTTGTTACCAAAGTTTAAACTCAAGCGGCAAGTCTAAAATCATTGTACATACACGAATGATGACACATGTAGGGCCTTGCACGCAAGGATGGGCAAAGGTTACAACTGCAAATTACAAGTCTGAACTTTGAACTTTAAAGTTTTGTGATTTGTGAATTTAATAATAAACACCAAATCTAACTTGGAATTAACTTGAAGACAACAAGACCTCATTGTGGAGTAGTGAGTTGATATCCTCCTCCTCTTTTACCCTTGGTGGCAAGTTTGGAACCCTGATCTCATCAATCTCATCAGGAATTTACCTACAGAATTTCACTACAATTTCAAATCAGAGTTCTAGAATCTAACTTGTGGCCAAAGTTTAGATTCCAACTGTTAAAGTTCAAACACACTACAGCGTGCACACTGAGAAATTACAATTTACTTGGACGGGCTCCCTCATGTCTGTTAGCTTCATAAGAAGCCGCAAGTTGGCATGCACATACACCAACTTGTCTAATTGTGTAGTGGAGAGTCTATTTCTCTTTTTCGTATGAATAAAAGAGAATGGACTCTACTTCCTCTCACATGCACTTGCCGGGCAATCTTGTGATAGTGTGTATGGCAAGTTTTTGTACCTCGGAACATCAGGCCATAATTGTCCCACCAAGAGACAGGCTGCAACTGTCCTTCTCGAAGTAGCACTCTTGGACACCCAAAGTCTAGTAGCTTACACCTGCCCACTATATATGAAAAATTATCTGTGTAAGGCAACATATAATAAGCCCCGAGTCTTGACGAAATTAGAAATGCACATTTAACATTGTAGTTGCTAATTACAAGTTACAATTTATTGATAGTATAGGAAATTGGTGCATAGCCAGGATGAGTGCTAGCTTGAGGTGGGAGATGGTTGAGGGCTTTGGCAGTGGTATGGGATGCTGTCAGGGTTGGATGTCGGATCTCGCTTGACAGAGGTCACGGGCCGGGGCATGGAGGGTGGATCTGGATTGGATCGTATGACGGGGTGGATCGTGTAATGTTCAGTTCCTTATGTAATTGGTACCTAGCGGTTTGCGGCGGAAAGTGGTTGTAACATTTGGTATCCGAGCCACCGCATTTCGTAGGCAGGTTTGCTCGATTCGTATGTGGCAAACGGTAAGTTTTGTAATTTTCTGATTATGATATTGTGGTATGAAGCCCGGATTCGGCTTCTGTTTGATTTTGGTCTTTCAATTTTTTGAATTTTTGTTAAAAAAAAAAGAAATGGCCATTCTTGCACTGCCATCTGGCGCGCTGTGCAGCAACGATATTGCTGTGGCAGGGCGGACTAGGGCGGCAGTGGGGCAGGTGGGGCCGGGTCACAACGGGGGAGCTCAGGTCAGGGCGGTGGTGCACTAGCGCTGCAACTCTTGCCTGCCTCAAGGAACTGCTATGCTGGCAGCCTTGCGACCAGTTGCAAGCACAGCTGTCTGCCAGCTGGGGGCGCATGGCTACCTAGGCGCATGTGTGACTCATGCTGCTCTGTTGGCCATTGGGAAGGTTATCCAGGTGGAGGGGGGAGGCGTACCTCCCTGCTGTGGGATCCTTGTGAAGATGATTGAGGTGGTGGATTGCCACCCCTTTCTTCCTCTCTCTTTCTTGTTAAGTACAAGTCCTAGTGTCAGCCATGGACAATACCACTTGGAATGTATCTATCTTACAAGTTTGAGAGTGTGGGAGTTCTTTCTTGAGCTGAAGCTATACTTTTCGTCCTTTTTCTTCGTTATTCTCTTTTGCACTTGTAACATGGATCCTCGTCCTTCTACTCAGCCTACTCCTCCTCCTACCAAAGCTATGGGAGCTGCTTCTTCTTTGGATTTCGATACTTTGTTGTCGCCTATCAACAATCTACACGAACAGATTGTCGATATGCAAGCAAGACATGCAGGATCAGCAGGAATTGGGGAGCTAACACAGTTAAGGCAGCTACTGCACCAGCCCTTGTTTACACCCAAAATTTTCACTGGGGAAAAGAAAGACAAAGCTCCTAAAGTGGTCACAACGTGGACTGATCGGTGGAACTTGCACTTTACCATGCACGATTGTTCCGACGAGAATAAGATAACCTGGCTATCATGTACTTGCGAGGTAAAGCTTTCACCTGGTGGCAGGACTTGAGGGGTAAGCCTGAAGCACCGAGGTTGCGGGAAGATTTTTTTAAGGCCTTCCTATCTTGGATGACTTGGACTTTTATCGTTAGTATGCGATGAAACAGATGGGGAACCGGCCCCTTGATCAGTACTTGCAAGATTTCAAGATATATATTCTCGTTTTGCCACTAGAATGATCCTCTTCTGGTGAAATCGCATTTTATTCTAGGTTTGCCTAGAGGCTATCAGCTAGAGGTTAGGAGGAACTAGACTCTTACACTCGATGATGCCTTTCGCTTCGCCCGTATATACGATGATACTCGTACAGTGGCTAGGCTTGAGCCTGGTGTTCAACCCAAAGCAAAGGGTGAGAAACCGTTCTTTTCAAAGAAAGGAAAAGACAAGGCAAAGGAAGCACCTTCGGGTCCTAGTAAGTCAAAGAAAAGATCTACCATGGACCAGGAGACCTTTGCTAAAGCTAGAAGCGACAATCTATGCTTTAATTGCACGGAACTAGGTCACTTAGCAAAGGAAAACACATTTCTGAATCACATTTCTAGATTAGTGTAGAGTTTTTGAGAAACATTTTTTGAATTTTTTTGTTTTTTTGTGGGCAATATGGGTATCAAATTAAACTCTCATTACAACAGTACATTTATATAGGTTGCCGAATGTTTCAGGTACAGGGTGATCCGGTGTAGGTGCATCAATTCCTACTGGATTCTGTCGAGGATAAAGAATTAGAATGGCTAGTTGTGTTATAGCAGGATTCCACCACGGACCATATCCTCACTCTCCGATCTATCATCGAGCAGGCCAGACATAGACGGGAGCGAAACATGGATGCTCTCTTTCACTCACTCTCTTTGGTTTATATATAGATGAGCTGGAGACGTTGATCCATCCTGCAGCCTCAGCGACATATTGATTGCTACACTATGCTGATGATGTGGTTTTAGTCTCACCTACCAGAGAGGGACTTCAGAGACATCTAGACTGTCTACACACTTTTTGTACCCATGGGGCTTGAAAGTGAACACATCGAAGACCAAAGTAATGGTCTTCAATACCTCCAGCGCATTCATGCAGCGTCAAGAGATCTTCCTTGATGGCCAACCCTTGGATATTGTCTCATCATATACCTACTTGGGAGTTTTATTCACTAGACCTATCTTTACTATGAGACAGGCAACATCGGATCGTCTTGGGAAGGGTCACTCCTCCCTTGTCCAGCTTGGTTTCCGGAGTCATATCTATGATGCTCCCAGTAAGTGTAGCCTTTTTGACACTATGGTTACTCCCACAACATTGTACACGGCAGAAGCATGTTGTACAGGTCTCACTTCCTCAGATTGGTCTCGCATCTCCCGGCTCCAGGTCACCATGTCATCACGGATGATTCTGGCTAAGCCCTCAGTCCCGCACCAGATTATCGTCGCGGAGTTTGCTGTCCCTCCTTTGATCATGGATGCCCTTTTTCGGCTCATTATATATATTCAGAGAGTTTTAACTCTCCCCGATAGATACTCTTACCTTGCAGTCTCATCTTCGAGATTATTACATGATCATGGAGTTCATTTCGCATGGTATTCCTAGGTGGCACGTTTCCTTAGTACGTTTGGTATTTCACTCGCGGCCCCCCCAGTAGGCACTCATGACTATATCAGACGTTCTCTCTACCGTGCATACCTTCAGCACACTTGGCAGGGGCAGTTGAGCTTGAAGCCAGATTTCTATCGAACACACTTCTTGGAATTGGACACATTAGGTTTTCCTATACGAGCACTTTACCTTGACCATGGTTTGTCACATTGCCTACGCTTCACTCTTGGGCAGTTTCGAGTCTCTTCTCACCAGTTGGCTATTGAGACGGGTCGATACCAGGGTATTCCACGCGAGCAGAGATTATGTCAGATGTGTTCCTTGGGGGAGGCGGAATTAGAGGAGCATTTCCTTTTCAGATTCCGAGACGACCCTCTTGGCGACGTCAACAACATCTATTAAGACCACCTCCAGGCGTTATACCCATCACATCTTTCTTCCACAGCAACGGTACTTGATGGCACAACGTTATACCATTATCTTATTGACAGTATTAGACCTTTGCTTTTTAGACCTACTTCATGTTCGTAGTATAGTATATTGGCATTTCATTTCTTTTCTATTACAGAGACGTTTCACATGCTCCTATTGTACCACATACTTGACATGTACTTTTTCGTCTTATATGCCTATTGGCATGGAAAAGACATTAATAAAATCTCTCTCTCTCTCTCTCTCGGCTCTCTCTTTCTCCATCTGAGATCACAACAAACCGAACTGAAACCATACTGAACCCTATTGACACGTTGCAGAATCATACTGAACCATAGTAATACTGAATGATGGCTGAAATTTTTTATATATTGTATTTTTATTTTTCACCGTTTTTGGCCCAGGAACGTGTTTCTGGGAACGTTTTTGGCCAGAAACGCGTTTTTGGACAACTATGTCTCGAAGGAAAGGAGGCAAGCTAAAGGGGCTTCTGTTAGGACGCCAGGTAACTCTAGCATTTCTAGTATTGATCTTTCCTTTTTGGATGTGTTTTTGGTCCTGTTGTTGGTTGCCAAGCCGTAAGAGTTTTATTTGATGATGGTTCTACCCAACTTTATTAACTCCAATTTGTTGCAAAAGCTAAAGGTGGAAACAAAGCAAAGTGATTGCCGCTATGTTGTGAAGTTGGCTACGGGAGCGGAAAGCCAAGTGTGGGACCGGATAGTCCCTCATTTGCCAATTCAAATACAAATCTATAAGGATAATTTAGACTTTCATATTATGAATCTAGATAAGGTAGATGTGATACTTGGTAAGGAGTGGTTCTATGAGAGGCATGAGTCGTTAAAGGAAAACTATGTAACTCACAGTTTGTCGTTCTTGCATAATGGCTCACTCATTGAATTGAATGGAAATGTGGATATTTCTTCTCCTTATATGCTTTTTGCTTTAGAAACGGTTGAATGCATGAATATTGTGGATTGTGATTTATACATGTGTTGGTTGAAGGATTTCACTTATCATGAAGAATGTAATTTACAAAGTTATAACCTGCAACTGCATTAATGTCTAACAACCTAAAAGAAGAAAATTCGTCGGAAGGTGAAACCTTTAGGAGGCTTAAACAAGAATTTAATGACATTTTCCCAGAACAGCTTCCTGAGGGGTCTTCCCCCGTTAGGGGAGTCGACCATGGCATTAAACTCCTTGGTAGCTCGCCTGTATTTTTGTATCCTTACGTGATAGAAAAAACCGGGTTTAGGACTAGGTATGGCCGTTATGAGTTTCTGGTTTTACCATTTGGCTTGACAAATGCTCTTGCGACTTTCCTGCAGATGATGAACGATCTTCTTTGTCCATATTTGGGATAAGTCGTCATTGTTTACTTGGATGATATTCTCATCTATAGTAAGACCTTGGAAGAGCATGAAGAGCATGTCAGGACTGTCTTAAAGTTACTTAGATAGGAGAAGCTCTTTGCCAAGGAGTCCAAATGTGTATTCTTTCAGAAGAGATTGGTTTATCTCGGTCATGTTATTTTGGACCATGGGTCCGTCAGGTTCGTGAATGGCGAATCCCTCAAGGTGGTTAAAATCTTTTTGGGCTTTACGGGCGATTTTTCATAGATTTATCATGGGTTATGCAATAATTGCACTACCTTTGACAAATGTCCTCAAAGGGACGAAACGAACTAGTCGACGCAGTAAATACGGTCCTCGTATTACTTGGACTGAAGAAATGAATCAGAGTTTTGAGAACCTCAAATACTATGTGTCTACAACGCCTATTTTACACAGTGTGAATCCTAACAAGTCGTATGTGCTTGAAACAGATGCCAATGATAGGTGTAGTCGTATATCAGGATGGTAGACAGGTTGCTTTTGAAAGCAAAAAGTTAGATCCTACTCAGAGGCGGTATTCCACCCATGACAAGGAACGTTTTGCAGTTATTCATGCTTTGAAAATTTGGAGACATTATTTGATGGTCAGAAATGCTCCAAGAATTTCATTATAACTTTGAGTATCAAAGAGGTACTTCTAATAGTGTTGCGGATGCCTTAAGCCAGATTGGAGAGGCTAATCAGTTAAGCTTTTCTGAGATTCAATCTGAGTTATATCTGTTTTTAAGAGATTTATGTAAGACCGATAGAGACGTCCTGGTAGGTACTTCTAGATCTAGTGGTGACCTTGGAATGCAGGATTCCAAGATTTCTCCTCAGGACAAGATATTAAGGGATCATTCTGTAAGGAATGGGTTACTTTTCCAGAATGGGAAAGTCTGTATGCTAGAAAATGATGATATTGGGGCCTAAAGCTTGCATGAATGTCATGACAGCCCGTGTGCAAGGCACCCTGGCTCACAAAGAACACTTGACTTAATAAAAAGGAACTTTTATTGGCCAAATCTAAAAGGTCAGGTGGAGGCATACGTTAGCAAATGTGGACAATGCCAAGTAATAGCTGAAAGACCTAAGGCAACAACTGGTTTGTTACTTCTGTTGGAAATTTCCGAAAGACAATGGGAAAGTATTTCCATGGATTTTGTGGTGTGGCTACCTTGGACGGGCTTGAGGACCTGACATCCTTTGTACTCTCTGAACCTTAGGCCATTGTTTATGTATCTCAACGTGGACTCAGAAACCGGCAGGTAACTGAGTACTTGGTTTGTTGGAAAGGAAGTTCTGAAGACGAGGACACTTGGGAAAAGGAACGAGACCTTAGACTAAGATTCCCAGATTTCCTTCCTTAGAAGAGGAGTCCTCCCACCCTTGGGTTCCAAACCCAACTTGAAGCAGAACATCGATTGGGCATGTTGACTTGACCAATGACTCGTGGACCTGCATGGTTGCCACGTGACGTGATCTAGGATGTGTGCTAGGCTTGGAGACTCCTACCTTGGAGGTATTCAAGGAGAGGGGGTCTCACTTAACAAATGGTTGAGGGCCTTGGTAGTGGTATGGGACACTGTCAGGGTTGGAGGTTGGATCTCGCTTGACACAGGTCACGGGCTAGGGTACGGAGGGTGGATCTGGAATGGATCCTACGGCAGGGTGGATTGTGTGACGTTTGGTTCCTTATGGATAACCGGCACCTGGCGGTTTGCGGTGGAAAGTGGTTGTAACAGGGTTCAAGACCCAAATTCAAACTTAAAACTAAATAATGCAAGTCTAGACTCTAGTGTGCATGTCTGAACCTCTCTCCATTAATGGGACCTCTCTCCACTAATGGTAGTGCAAGAGCGAAGTTGTGTGCTCCCAACCTATCTATAGACCATAAAGAAGGCCCAATGTGCAGCCCTTTCTATCGGTATGGTGTAGGACACTATATAGAGGTTGCAACATTGTCACAAGGAAGATGAGAGCACAATCATCTCAAAATGCTTGGACGTGGACTCTCGTGAAGGTCCCCACTCTTGCCAGTGGTTTGAAACCACCATCTGTTGCAAGGTGCCATGCATCCTCAAGAGGCGCTCCAAAACAAGGAAGATAAAGGCAAACCTGCAATGAATCAAGATTCAAGCTTCAAGTGAGTTAAAGCTTCCAGCTTGATTTTCTAGAGCATAGTAGGATCAAGGTTTGGGGTACACGTGGTCCATGACTTCCTGATAGGCTCTAGTGCCCTATTCACGGAGACTCGCTCAGCAACCAGCTCCCTTGTCCTTGGCTGTTGCTTCATGGTAGGTCTCTCCCACTCAAAACCAATCTTGTGGAAACACGCCTCATCATCTGCCTCCATGCAGGGGTCTTAGCGACTTGAAAGGGGAGGTTGCACAAGTAGAAAGATTGTCGAATAGAAACTTGTGTTGCCTCTTTATTGGACTGCTGAAATTTTGCTACATAAACTTCTTTACCAGTAGGCCTAGGTGGACGAACTTGGCTTGTTGCCCCTCGCGCACTGCCTTTGCTAGTGCCACTAGTCCCCAAGGGCACAGTGCGAACTGCAGTGGGCCCTGATGAGGAAGCATCTGCCATTAAGCCACATTTTACACTTTACAATGAGAGAAATAATAATGACACAATGTGTAATCTGAAAATCTTGATTTTAAACTATAGCCTAGGCCCTATAGGTATGGTATACGCATCAGGGCCTAGGCAACAAACTGAATGAATTTGAATATTGAAGACTCAACTTTCAAGAATCAAGATTACTAATTACAATTGCTAACCTAGGGTCAAAGTAGTAGCAACCAACTCTGAAGGTATCAACAATGAAGCTGGTGCATGTGTGTAGCCTCCGATATCATATGTTCACGCAATTGAAGCAGGTGTGCCTTTATCTGATAGGGCCACCTGAGTAGTCTACTTTCCGCACTGTTTGCACGCCCGAGGTGCCATAATTTACAGCGACTGTGAGATGCTCCACAAGGGATCTTGTCAGAGAATTAGTTTCAGTAATCATGCAAAGCTCATAACCACTTGAAACCACTGTAGACCACTCATGCAAGACTCTAGAAACCCAATACAAGTGATTTCAAGTTCCCACAAAAGACTTCATAGTGTTTTATTGAAAAAATTTCTGTAAAATTGTCCAAATTCTGAACACTGATAACTTTCTCAATTTTCGACGAAAGTAGGCACTGTAAAGCTTGGCCTAGGTCGTTTTTGGGTCAGCTAGAAGACTGCCATATTAGTACCGAGTCCTGACCGTACTGTTCACACGTGCTAGCAGTTAGCATGCAAGAAATCAGTATTTGGGCGCACTTCAAGCATGTTAATAGCATAAAAAGCATCATAACTCCATGCATACACCACAAGCGACATTAACAACAGTCAGTAGGCATCAGATGGGGAGAGACCCTCACCAATATATCAATAACAATTTTGCATTGCAGGAGGCCCCAAGGATAACTTCTTGGGCTATTGCAGCAATGGAAAAAAACACCATTTAAATTTCAACATGTTATATTGGCTTATAACATATCAAAAAATCATAGAGTCACAGAAAGATGCTGAATCGAAGCATATAGTAGATTGTTGGCAAGCTAATTTTGCTACAAAAATGCATGCACAATCATTGCAGATGAGAGACAGAGACATAGAACATACATAGATAGACAGAGAAGAAACATAGAGAGAGAGAGAGAGAGAGAGAGAGAGAGAGAGAGAGAGAGAGAGAGAGAGAGAGGAGGAAGGAGGAGAGGCAGCGAGCAGCAGCAGAGACATGAGCAGGCAGAGAAGGCGGAGCATAGGCAGCAGCAGCGAGGGAGCCCAAGGGAGCGAGAGGAGAGAGAGAGGGGGGGCAGGGCAGCAGGGCCGTGAGAGAGAGAGAGAGAGAGAGAGAGAGAGAGCGAGCGAGCGTGGGCCATACCCTCTATTATACAGGTTCACACGTGTCATTTGGGTTTCAAGAGAAACAATGCATGGCCACATGTGGGCCATACCCCCGCCAGACACGTGTCAGTATGGTTTCAAGAAAAACAATGCATGGCCACATGTCAGATCGGCTGACAAAAAATTAACACACGTGTCGCGCAACATGTGTTCAAACCATAGTTGCACAGAATCGTGTTTCTGGGAGGAGACGTTTCGGAAACCGCGTTTCTGAGAAACGCGTTTCTCCTCCCAGAATCGCAAAAAGAAAAATTTATATATATATATATATATTTTTTGGAAAAATAGCTTATGGCTGAAATTTTTTAGGGGATTAATGGTCAAACGAGCATTTTGCCTCTCAGAAGTGCAGCAGATGGGGCACAAACAGATCTTATTGTCAATAGCTATTTGGTTGTTATTTGCTCTGGTTTTCAATGAATGCTCAGGGGGTTCGAAGGGCGGTAGCCCCCCGAGAAACAGGGGGCTCGGGGATTAATTTTTATCCTTCACAGAACCCAACATGGATTAATGCACCTGAACTGGACCATCCTGCACCCGAAACAGTCGGCAAATTACACAATAATTATGCTCTTAATTAGAGCTTTCATCCGATACCCATATTGCCCAAAAAAAAAACCCAATTTAAAAAAAAAAAACATTTCTGGAATTTTTTCAAAAATTTCCAAAACGCAGTGCAACTATGGTTCAAACATGCTGATGTGCCATGACACATGTCGTGCAAATACTTGCTGGTGGTGTGTATACCGTCTTCGTGTTGAGCGCGAATTGGTCGACTAAACGTTTTTTAAAATAGTGGGAACATATTGGTAGAAGGCTTCAAATCAGCAGCAACAAGGCTGTGTAGGGGGTGTAATCGTTAGTGATGGGGCAAAGAAGGGTGTGTTAGAAGTTAATGTTTATTTGCACCCTAATGTTAGTTTGGCCATGCCTGAGTGCTATTATAGGGGCCAATTCTATTTTTAGTGAATTCTAAAGTCAAGTCAATTAGGCATGTTTGAAGGAGGGCGCACTAGTACAATATAGAACTTGGTTTTATCACTTAGAAATTCATTATGGGTCTTTTACCCAAATTAGAGTATAACTTTAGCAATTAGCTTTTCGGCTTGTCTCTAATGGCTAAAGTCACCCGTCTGATGCATGAGGTTGCCTCGCTTATGGAGGGTCAGTCGATCCTCCATGCACAGAGACTCCTCATTGCCACAAAGTACAATACTAAGAAAATTTTGCAAAACAGAACAAAAGAGCAGCAAAATTTCGTTTGATTATGATCTTTGAGTAAGATACCAAGAACTATTGACAATGCACTGCCTTGCATTGCAGTCCTTTAAACAAACTCTGCTCTTCGAGGTCTCCCCTCAATGAATATAGCGTAAAAAGCTATCAAGAACCCATTTGTGGGTATTGCTCATCTCAAATTAGGGTTTCCTATTCTCCTATTAGAGCTGGGCTTCTAATCGTGAGGCCTTCTTCCTGGAGATGTATGTTGGTCCTTGACCATGCACTAAATGGTCCAAATCAATCAATATGGATTCAGGGAACCAAATGTACGTATTCAATAAGGTTGCAAGCCAGCAAACACACACCTTAACTTTGCTAGAGCCTCATATTGAAATTGTTTGGAGCTGCAGCTCAATTTAAGTCTCTAATTGGATTTAATCTTGATTCATTTATTAATATGCTAGTTGCTCCAACAGATCCATTATACCCGAATAGCTGTAACAAATTTGGCTTGGAGGTTTACAAAGTCTTAAACATTGTTTGCTTACTGTCCAACATTGCTTACTGATCTTTGAGTTGTACTAGAAGCAAAACATCCTTGCTGGTGATCCTTCGTCTGTATGATTGAACTCCATCAGAAATCAGAAACTCCAAAGCAAATATTTGACTTGCATGAAAATTTAATCTGCCAACTGAGTTAAATGTTTGCAAGTTGCCTTCAAGATAAAGATCTCGCAAATAGGTGGAGACAAATAAAGGTTATTGATTTGTTTTGCCACTGAACTCAATATGTGGGACCAAACAAGATTGCATATATTTTTAGCTGAGTTTGGAATTTAATCTTACAATGCAAAATGTAACTGGTGTAATTCCAAGAAAATACGAGAGTTCATAGCATATTGTGGGGACGTAATATGCCATTGTTCTTTTTTCTTTCTAAAAGACTGTCTGCCATCTTATTTTTGCAGATCGATCTTACTTCCCACATTGTGAGGACGTCAGCATCTATCAGGGTCTGTTACTAGTGAGCCATTTCTTTTAAAGTGTAAATGTTGACTCTTGCTAGTTGCTTTCCCGTTGACTGAATATGTGCTCTCTTGCAAATCTGAAATCTCCTTTCAATCAAGTTAATCATTTTTTTTGCCAGCATGTTGAAAAGGGATCTGGCAAGACAATGATTCCTATTGCTCTTTCACCATCAAATGTTTAACATCCAAATGCTCAACACCTTTATTTATTACTTTTTTGTGCAGTTTGAGAACAAAGGGTCATCTGATACTACGAAAGTCCTTTTTGCTCTCAGCAGTGCACAGGCTGAGCGGCTTGCATACCTTGCTGCAATTGTTTTGGAAGGAAAAGGAAAATCCAAAACCCAGTCGGATCCCGTAGCTGTCAGCCAAGTCTCTTTTCAGAGTGCTCCCAGGGACATTGTTCTTTATAGTTTTAGCTTGAATAAGCCCTTGAAACGAGGGGAAAGTGCTATTGTGGAGGTTAATTATGTTTTGACACATGTGTTGAAGCCTTTCCCTGAAGAAATTAAGCAGTCAGATGTGCAGCTCGTAGTTTACCTTGACAATGCTTATTTGTTATCTCCGTATGTCGTAAAAGTTCAGACTACAACTTTTAAACTTCCACGCTCCCGTGTTGAATCTTTTACCAAGTTGGATGCTAGCAGGCTAGCAGATTCAGAACTGAAGTATGGACCCTATGAAAATGTGGCTGCATTTTCTCATCAGCCTGTTACGGTGCATTTTGAAAACAATCAGCCATTTGCCGTGATAAAGGAGCTGCAGCGTGAAATAGAAATTTCCCATTGGGGAAATGTCTATGTTACTGAAAACTACCATTTGATGCATGGCGGTGCTCGCCACAAAGGCACTTTCTCAAGGTTCCTGTCTTTTCTAAAATTAATCTTCAGTGCCGTTCTTTGTACTTCTTTGTACTAGATAGTTTATACGTCAATTTATCATTGCCACTGTTGAGGTAAGTGACATTTGCTGATTGCAGGCTAGACTATCAAGCAAGACCTTCAGCAAGTGGGGTAGCGGCATTTAATCGTCTTTTTGCGAAGCTTCCTCCTCGTGCCCATTCAGTTTATTATCGTGATGAGATAGGAAATATATCAACGTCACATTTGCGAAGTGATAACAAAAGGGTAAGTAATTGCAAACTAAACCTGCTTTTGGTAATTGATAGCAGAATGATGTGATGGGTATATGGAGCACTGTACGCTTGGTCTACCTTTTTTTGGAAAATAGAGTTCAATAAATGGTCCAAAGTGTGGTACGTAAAAAGTGACTGGATTTTTCCTTCTTGTGAAACTAAACTTTTTAATTTTTACGATTATGACATACATAAGGGAGAATTGATAATTGACTTCTGTGTGATTCAGGAACAAATATCGTGTAATTTAGGAATAAAATATTATAATTAACAGTTTTGTTGATCTTTATGCACGTAATAAATTGGTTGCTGGATTTGTTAACATTACTTATCTGTGTTGTTGATGCAGACTGATTTACTCTTGGAGCCAAGGTATCCACTCTTTGGGGGCTGGCAAGTCACTTTCACGTTGGGCTACGGTGTACCCATTAGCGATTTCTTGTTTTACTCAAAAGATGGTCAACGTTTCCTGGATTTCACGTTTGGAAGTCCCATCAGCAACGCTGTGGTGGATAAGCTTGTTGTCAAGGTTTCTGAATTATTGCCATCCAGCATTTTCTAAAGTTTATTTCCTTCCTGCATTTGCGGAACAGTGCTTGTATTTGTTTCGTCTTTTTGGAGTGTTCTCTTTATAGACTTTTTCACACTTTGCTTGGCAAATCTATTTATTATGATGAAATATCTGCACTACAGAGCTGATGGGCTCCAGGTCTACACTGTAACAGTGAATCACTAAAACTTGACAGTAAGGTTCCATGATTAAAAAAACTCATTTGATCTATTCTTGTTGCTTCCATCATACTGACCCAAGGACTTGTGTGCTTGCCCTGAGTTCTCACCCTACATACATTCTAATAGTAATAATTGACACTGAAATATACTCTCTTCAGCTATGCGAAATATTTAGTGAAAGTCAGCAAGTTTGAGCTTTTACTAGTGTAAACAGACACAAAGGGAGGCCCTTAAGGATCACATAGTAAAATTCAAAACATATTTGGTCAATTCCTTGTTTATCTTTCTGTGTAGGCTTGTTACCTCTTGTAGTAATAAATTGATATTGAAGTAGATTTCCTTGAGCTATTCAAAATATAGTGCAGAAGCTGTGTAATTATGATTGCTCTTAAGAGTTAATCTAAAAAATAGATACAAAGTCCGGATCTAAGCATCACAAAGTAAAGCTAAAACTTATCTGGTCAGTACCTTGTTTAGCTTTGTGGTTTGGTGCCAATCTTAATCATGCCTGAGTTTACATATTGGATGATGCATAACTAGTATTGAGATGGAAATGCTTGAAACAAATTTGGAAGAACTGTCCTAGAAAAGGAAGTGCAATGCCCTTCACAAGTGTTAGAGTTAACAATGCAAAAAGAGGAGGTTTGTTGAACACAAAATGACTTCTCCTTATGTGAAGGAACTTTTGAGCTGTGATTACAGGTCGCAGGAGGTGTTCATCTGAAGCATGCAAGTGGTGTGTGCATGTCGTAGAATTATGTTGTAGAGTTCATGCTGTATCCAAGTATGTGTGCACTTAATTAATGATATAAAATAATGACTAGATGATTGATCAGTATGTTGCGGTAAGACCATCATGTAGCATGCCTGAGTAGGGATGTTGTGGTGTTGGTTTGTTATATGTGCCTAGAAATGAGAATTGATTGTCCTAGACATGACATAGATGCCTTGTAGCTTGCAATTCGACTTGTGACATGGTACAAGCTGGAGATGCCCATATGGGGCATATAAGTTTTGTGTCTATGCTGAGGAGTTGGATTTTGTTTCCTACTTATGTTTGAAATTAATTCATTCAGCAATTTTGTCTTGCATAAATGTTTTGGTGATGATACCACCATCTATTGCTAAATTTGAATTGGGACAAGTTGACAATGATAAGACAGACATGCCTGGCTCTTTATCATCCTTTATCAAGATTCACAAACAATATGTTATGTACTGTAATTCCTGATATAGAGAGCAGTAAGTGAGAAAGAGTTCCAAAAAGTTTGATTTGTTATATAAAGTGCTTACGTGGGCCCTAGAGGACTCATTGACCTTGATAAGGTGGTTCCAACTTTCGGTTAGTTGGTCCTTCAAGTGCACAATAGAAGCACAGTGATCGTTCTTGCTAAGACACAAGATGACAGAAGTTTACCGAAATAATATGTTGGCGTGTCATGTTAGCCATGAGTGAGATGTGTACTTACATATGTATCTCTGTTGCCAGGTTGTGCTCCCAGAAGGATCAAAAGATCCGGTTGTGTCAGTCCCTTTTCCGGTAGAGATAACTCACGAGGTAACTACTGTGGTTTTTCTCTGTAGTGAATGTTGCATCGAGCTTCCTTTTTGGAAAAAAGGAGGGAAGTTTTAACGTATAATTAACTGCATACTGCCTGTCATCTTAATGCCTTCTGCTGGCAGCGAAAGTATAGCTACCTTGACACAGTTGGCCGAACAGTGGTTGTCCTAAGAAAGGAAAATGTTGTCCCAGAGCATGATGTTCACTTCCAGGTGATACAAAGTTTCTCTGTCAAAGCATGACCTTTGCTTTCTGTTTGTAAATTTCCTGTACTAACTTTTCTTCTTGATGCTCGTTGTAATAAAAATCAAATTTTTTGGAGGGAATGACAGGTGTATTACAAATTCAACAATCTTGCATTACTGGCTGAGCCCCTAATGCTAGTCTTTGGAATATTTTGCTTCTTCATTGCGTGCATAGCTTATATGCATTTTGACTTCTCCATATCGAAATCATCCGCTTCGTATCAGGCTCGTTTGCAACGTGAAGAGGTACTTGTTGGGTATCATCCTGGGCATACCATTGATATATGTATTTTGATAGTATCATTATGCAGTTACTTAACAATGTTTTGATCCTCGAGGTAAATTTGTATTCGTATGGTAAAGGCATCCTGTTGAGATTATTTGTTTACACTTGCGAACACTCGGATCCCTTGATCCTTTGTACTTTTCTTGAAGGTGGGTGAAATTTCCTTCTGTTCATAGTGCACAAGTTAAGGAATGCCTTTTGCCTAGTAACCTTCCTTCATTTGTCAAATTGAAAAGCTGGAATGGTATCAATTGAGGCTGCTTATATCCTTATTATTCAGGCACTTTGCTAGCTAAATTCCCTGCCAAAAGACATTACTTGCCTCTATGACAAGGAGCATTTATAATAGGCCGTTTTTGTGTATCAAACCATCCCTCACAAACAATTGTGCATCCATACTTGATCCACTTATTCTTGATAATTTTCAGCTCCTTATGAAGCAATCGTGTCTCCTCCAGTAATTAGCGCACTCTGAGAACCTCATAGGTAGGCTCCTTCACTGGAGGGGCCACACCACCTACAGTTCTAAACATCTCCTGGAAATATCGGCTTCTAACTTCGTGCACTCTGAGAGCCTTGTATGTAGTAGGGGCCTTCACTGAGAAACCCACCTCATTTGCAGTTCTCAACATTCCCTGGAAGTGTCAGCTTCTAACCCACATCAATGGAATTGCACTGGCAGAAAATTTTTCTCTTTGGTATAGTCCATGGAGTAGCCAGATTAGCACCTTGGTTCTGTTTCATCAGTATTGTTTGATATGATGGTATATTTACAGGTTTTAGAATATTTACAAGTTTCATCAAGCATGCCTGAAAAAAACTTTCCGACCCAGTACGTTCCGACCCAAAAGGGTTGGAACAGGTTTCTAAGAAGTGCAACTTGTACTCTTTCTCCATAATTTCAGCTACTCGGTCCTTTTTTTCTGTGCACATATGCTCTGGCAATATATTTTGCAGATTGCAAAGATTCCTATTTATAAACTACTATTAAAAATGAAAACAAGTGTCCCCATGAAACAGAACCTATGATATTATCCTTTTAAAGTCTAGGATAGTACCTGAACATAGAAGGAAAAACAAGCAATTCTTATGGCGTCCACCTGCAAAGCAATTTGCAATTTGAATGAATTTTACTTTTTTGCTCGGACTTTTGAATCAAGCTATTGCAAAACGATTCTTAAAACCCTAAAAAAGTTGGACTATTCAGAATATTTCGGCTGAATATGATTTATAGGGCAAGAAGCTGTATTCCGGTGGCCATCTCAGCAAGTTCAAGTTTGAGCAGCCGCAGAGTGCTTGATTTGTGCGCAGAGTGCTTGGTTTGTGCATGGAGCACTTCTTAAAGCTCAACCAATCCAATGTACCATACTATTAAAGAAATGAAGATAGAAAAATTAAATTAAAAAAATGAGGTTACAGAACTCCTAACTGAAGTGGACAAGGTGAAGACGAAGACCGGGACAATAGTAAAATTGCTAGGTTGGAGATGTTTCCATTAGAGAAGCTTAGCCAAGAAATTTTTGGGCTGAGGAAAAAAGTTACTAGAGCTTTTGGGTTTGGATAAAAGCGACAATGAGATGATGAGAAAGTGCAAAGAATTAATCCATTGAGGGGATGTGTTGAGCCAGCTGAACGCAATTGTAGTAGTAAAGAAGAGAAATGGATGGCAGTTGTGGCATCTCTTGTCTGTTGAGCTCCTAATTGCATATAGCATGGTGTAGCTTAGCCTGGAGGTGATGGAAAAGATCCACAAAAGGAACGTCTGTAAAAAGGAAATCACGATTATGATGCAGTTTGCATTCTTCCAATCAGGGCGGTCCATTTTGTCCTTGAAATTGTAAGATATCTGAACTAATAAGATTTTCAATCACTGTTTAGGTTTTGACAAATGTCCTGCACTTTAACCAATATAACGGTAAGCTTTATTTGAACATTGAAACTCTACAAAGGGGTTCTGATGTGGTGCTCTGGGCTCAAAATATTGAGATAGACTAACTTTGTGCCACTGCTGGATTTATACTAGCAATTTAACTTGTTTGAATTATACCTCTTGAATGAAGCACAAGCTAAAAAGAACTGGTTTCTGTAGGTATAACTTGAGAGAACCTTTTTCCAGAACATGACCTCCCATTGTTTTAAGTCTTGATTCAAATGGTGAAATTTGTCTGACATACTCTCTACTGGCTACTACAGATCATAGATAAGCATTTGTGTATTCAGGGGCAAAGCACTATGTTTTAGGTGAGGATTACTTGCAAGAGGGCTATGATTCTGTCACTTGAAGTGGTTTTTTTGTCATTGAAGTCATGGATTTTCTGGCAATAGTGAATGGCTCTCAGTTTGTTCCACACCATTGTGCTCTTGTGAAGATCTTTAAGGTGCATTTCAGGTAGCTGATGCCATTCAGCGCTTGCAAAAAGTCATGAATGTGCGTGCAGCTGTTACTGATAAACTGGACGCATCTCTCCGTGATCTAGCTCGTACTGGAGATGTGGCATCGTGCAAAGCTGCACGTAAGGCTGCTGAGGCCACACTGAAAGAAACTGCAAAGGAAGTCAAGTCTATCCAGGAGGCGCTTCAGGCTTCTTCTCGTGCTGCCAGTGTACTTTTGAAGGTCTACCATCTATTTTTCATTCAGCCATCTTGTCAGCCCATTTTTACATTCCATGATGAAGTTATCTTTACCTAGAGCAGTTGTGAGAGTAGTGTGCAATGAGCATGCCCCTGATACTAATGAAGCAATTTTGTGACTGACATAGTTTGAGCTTTGTTGTATGTAAACTACTCTATCACTCTTCGCTCTGTATTTAGGTATGAAAGTACATTACCAACATGCTGAATGCTGATGTTGGGAAATGATCTTTTGCAGGTGGATTCATTAATACAGAAGGAGAAGGAGAAACAAGATAAACTCTTACAGAAGCACAGCCTAACTGTTGAACTCTATGAAAGAAAGCTATCCAGTAAGGATATTGACAACCGTATTGCACCTTATCAGCAAAAGTTGTTGGTGCTGACGCAGGAAGTCAGTGATTTACTTCATGCCATTGATGACTAGTGATGTTATTTCCATGGATTGCAGTTCTTCTCTGACTAAGCCTAATTGCGATTAGCATCTTCATTTGGCAACTCAATTTTAGGGTGGCTGTCTGAAATAGCTTCAACGTGCCTTTTGATGGCTTCTGAAGGGGTTGCATCTTTAACGAGTGTGTATTCTTTGTTTTTGTTCGGGAACACATCTAGAGTAGAGTGCTAAATCATGTTCAAGGATGGAAGGTTGCTCACATGACCCATGGGATTGGTCACTTTATATGATATTAAGTAGGTTATGGGATTAGTCACTTTATATGATATTAAGTAGGTTGCTATTAATTTGTGGTGTTATTAAAAGGTCATTTTGGCATCTAATTTGACAACTTAAATCATTTGTAATGTATGGTTGAATTTTGCTTGATGACTTGCTCTATAATGTCAAATGATAATAGGTTAAAGGTTTTCTCCTAATATGGAGATGATAGTCAGTGGCATGTTGGTGAAAAGCTACTTTCCTGTCCTTGAGTTCTGGAGTTCAACCTCATTCAGGACATTCAGGAAAAAAACGTTATAGCCATGATAATTAATAATAAAACTCTATCATGTATGTTATAATGTTCTAGAGTCTTCATATATATATATATATATATATATATATATATATATATCTTGGTTGCCTGTTCCGGAACGGGACCAAAAAATTTAAAAAAAAAATACGTTTTTTTTAACAAAGGAAAAAATTTATCCTTCCTGCCATCGAATCCTCCATTTTCTACCTCGCTCAGCTCTGATTGAATCTGCTTGCTTATGAACAACATTATGCATGTCCGGAACAAACCTAGTGATCCTTCATTTGATATTTTTATTCCGTGCTTTGGTGCAAAGAGAAATCAATATTTTTGGAAGAATTTTTACACGTAACATCTTTATTCTGTGCTTTGATGCTGTACGCTGCAAAGGGAAATCAACATTTTTGGATGCGATGGGCACACGTTTTTACTTTTACATGTAATGTGCACATGCTTCTAGTTTCATATTGCGCATGAGAAGTGTTTGCGTGCTGACCTCCCAGTTAAGCTACTACAACCAGTTACGTTCTGATCAACATGTAAAAGCGTTCTGCAACTGGTCTTCAACATTGATAATCCAACACTGAACACTGAACAATCGTGAAAAATATTGATTTCTCTTTGCAATGCTCAGTCAAAATTATTGAAAAACATTTAGTCAGATTATCACAACTGTTCGCTTAAACCAGTTCCGGTCAGCTTAATAATTTATATTGATTTCCCTTTCAGTCTCTATGGCTCGTCCGTACCTAAAATGGACCTGAATTTTCCACAGGTAGCTGCAGCTGTAATAGACGTTAGAACAAAAACAAAACGTTCCGACCTAGTACGTTTCGGAACGTACGGAACGGAACGTTTTGACCCATTTTGCTTGGAACAGGCTTCTAAGATATATATATGTATAGTTGCAGCGAATCGCAATTCGCTGCCCCGAATCATTGATAGACCAGATTTTTTTTCCCCTCATCTCTTTCAATACTCTTGCATCCTATCTTTTTGGCAAGGTAACAAACAATCTTTTGTATATATTGTGGATTCCAAGTTGGAGATCAAGAGCATTGATTTGTTTGTCGGTTTCAAACTTTATGAACCATAAATTATTGTTACATCAGGAGATAAATGGATCTGAATGTGTCAGTGTCTCATTACATTAATCCTAGGGGTGAATCTCCTATACAACAAGTTGTGAATGTTCTTGCTACTTATTTTATAGTTTAGGATTCTCTATAATCAGTATAGTTATTTACAGTTCAGTGGGATTTTTTTACAATTCGGTACAGTTTTTTGCGGTTCAATTGGATCGGCTCCAGTTCAGTAGCATTGTCTACAGTTTAGGGTTGTGCAGTATGACTTAGTAGGGTTTGGCATGGTTCAGTGTGCATTTCACTGCGTTCCAGTAAGGTTCAGTGCCAAATGTCCGTTCAACAACATTTGTGGAATTTTTGTCACTCAGGTTTATGCAATTAATCAAGATTTCACCTAGCTGCTTGTGGTGGATCAGGACCCATTGGAAAATTGTCCATATGCAATCTTCTAATTTCTCTCTCTCTACTGATACTCAAATTAAGTGATTTGAAAAAAAAAGCAATTCGCAGTGAATCATTGTTTTTCCTGACAACAAATCGCGAATTGTGATTCCAGATTCGCTTATGCAACTATAATATATATATATATATATATATATATATATATATATATATATGTATATATAGATATGAGACTCCATTATATATGAGACTCCATTTGGAAAGGGGAGTAGCTATCGACTTTGTAGCTGTGTCAACTAACTTCATTAACATTACAACTTAGGTACAAAATCAATCCAAGTGATTCATGAAAAGATTTTAGAGCTTTGAATTTCCCATTTCACAACATTAGATCACTTCAAAATGTGTTTTAGCCACAAAATCACAAGTGATTCATAAAAAGATTTTTGAGCTTTGAATTTCCCATTTCACAACATTCCGTTAGCTTTCTGATCAGTTCAAAATGTGTAGCCTACCGCTGCCAATTGTAAAGATATTATTGTGACCCTTTTTTTTGGTTCATCCAACATATAGGATATGATTGGTATGAACAAAAGTACAAGCAAAAAGTGGAGTAACCCAAAGTTGACAAAGAGATAGCTGAAAAATAGGAACTAATGACAAGTCTTTCCGAGTTATTTTTGGACCACGTCAAAGTTTTGATTGGAACTAATTCACTTGAGAAAGTTACTAAAATGCCTTGTGATGCCACACAATTATCTAAAAGCGAAAGGTGCAAGCAACCATAGATATGGCGTATGTTTAATTACAAACAGCTGCCACATTGTATACGGAGGATGACTTCACCATACATGTTGTGCATTCTAAAGTATGGTAGTGGTCTCTAGCGTACACACTACGTGTTGTAGGATGGAACTCCATGCCAACCAACCCACGTTAGAGAGGAAGCAAGGTTTAAAACCCTACATGTGAAGTTGTAGATTTGATACGAGCCCACTACTTTGTAAAGGTAGCTCCACTCTAACACTTCATTGCCATAATGTTGATATGCCTACTTCATTTCAATGAGAGAACAACATTCCAACCCAAAGGTTGCTCTACCCAAACCCTAGAGAGAGAAGCAGATGTATTAACGTCTTTTCCATGCCAAAAGGTATATAAGACCAAAAAGTACATATCAAGTGTGTTTCACTAGAGAGAGAGAGAGAGAGAGAGAGAGAGAGAGAGAGAGAGAGAGAGAGAGAGAGAGAGAGAGAGAGAGAGAGAGAGAGAGAGAGAGAGAGAGAGAGAGAGAGAGAGATGTGACATTTTTCTTTGAAATAGATCATGTCCCATTTTTAGGTATTTATTATGTCCCTTTATTCATTGGGAACAAGGGGAAATATTGCTTGTAGCAGGGTAGTCTCTTGCTCCCAACCAATGTAAATAGAATTCCATGGTGAAACTCACTAAGTGCCCAACAGCTGCGGTTGGATTTTTCACACGTTACTTTGCCCTTTGTGTCTGCCAATAAGGTGGTGGCCCGAAAGTGGGTAATTGTGGTGTAGTCAATTCATAAAAATCATCAAATTATATTAATCGCTACTGGCCAAAAAGAAAAAAAATTGATGCTAGTTCCATTTTGTACGGCGGGCTGGGACTTTAAAAAGAAGGCAATTTCATGCCGTTTAACTATTCCAATGTCTGATCTTTTACATGTCGATCATAATAGTATGTCAAAAGTTGTTCTAACAAGTGCCCAATTTTAAGTGATGAAAAATCGGCTAACAATGTTAGGATTCTCATATTAATATGTCCTAAACTGTGATGCCATAGAATATTATAATCTTAAATGATGTTTGAGAAATCATGGCTTGAGCCTTGTATGAAGAATCATAATTGAGCTTGTAAAGATAACCATATCACTCGATTTTTATTGTTTAGAATCTAACATGCTTTGTCAACAAATCAGATTATATGTCCTTGGTCAACAATTTTACCGATAGACTAAGTTTTTGGTTAATCTAGGAACATAAATCACATAAGTAATAATTTTTTGAGTATCAAAAAAATTGGCACGATGCTCTAGCCTTCGATTTGGTGAGAACTTGAGTCTCCCAAGTAGATAAACTTGATATGATATAAAGCAGTGAATTCTTTGAACCGATTCCTCTTGAAAGTCATATGTTGGGTAGCTCCTAAGTTGAGGTACCAACAACCTTCATCAGAAAATAATAAAGCTTCAGCCACAAACAACTTTTGATTTTAACGGTCGGAAATTATGGGACAGGGTCAAGGAAACTGCAGCAAAAATATTGGCAAATTCTAGTGCAAGTCAAAATGGCACACTGATAGACAAACCACCTCGACGGCTTGAGCCACATGGGCCACAGACACACAAAAGGAAAATACAAGTGGAGGCCAAAAAGGGAGTTACACTCACTTACAAAAAATATCTTACCTATACATAGTAGGTGTTGACCACAAGGACAATTAAGAATGGTAAGTAAGTGAAGTACTTACTATTTATATCACCCACAAATGCTATAAAGAGAGGTGGCTCACACATGTGGTACCTCCATACAACCAAGATTCATATTATCTTTGAAAAGGATGGGTGTCACCTCAAGTCACTTGTGACATCAATGCACCGTACTTCTTCAAGGGGAGCAGGACACATGGCAGTAAGGGGAGGCCTTGGGAAATGCTTTTAAAAGGGAGGGCCTCCATTTTATCATGTGTTTTGGTTGGCTTGGCATCCAAAGTTCCTTTGGTCCCAGGTTCAAGCCTCCCCTTGGAAACCAAGAAGCATTTTATCATGTTACCCAAGGGAGTTGGCTCAATTGGTTAGCTTGACATCCAAAGTTTCTTTGGTCTCAAGTTAGAGCCTTCCCTTGAAAACCAAGAAGCATTTTATCATGTTGGGAGATGATGAGGGAAAACTTTTGGTTGTGTGTCACGTGAGTAGTTGGCTAAAAATCGAGGAGTGTGAGAGTTGAGTTGATTGAGGCATAAGTGAAAAAAAGGTGAGGTGAGAGAATGAACAAGTAGTGAGAGAATGCATGAACGAGAGAGAATGAAACACGTTGAAGGAGAAAGGAGTTGATAATGGTGTTGTTAGTTGTGTGAGTGACATAGATAGTAGAGAGAGAGAGAGAATGAGGCAAGGAACCGGTTGGCCGTTCCTCGTCATACGGTATTGCATTGATTGGTATCTGCAGCGAACACCCATCCCTCAGACGCCTGGTATCCAAATTACGTCTGCCAGCACTTCAAGAGCGCCTACAGCGGTCTTCAGTGTGTGGAAGAGATGGATAGTTGAGCTCTCTGACTGAGTTTTTCAGCATAGTGTTTTCCAAGCAGGGGGAGGGCAGCGAGCAACATGAATGTATCTGCCGTCCTTCGCTGCTATCTGAGTAACATAATTGCTGCAGCCGGTGTCTGTCTGAGAGCACAATTAACTCAGCTATTTGAGCTATGAATGAGGCTTGATCATTATTCGTTGAAGGAAGCAGGCCATCGTAGCAGGAGCGCTCCTCTGCTGCTCCAACTCCGATTTTGAGGAGGGGCTAATCATCCCACTGTCACAAGAGGATGAATCCTAATCCTCAGGTGTCGCATAAAAAAATTGAGGCACTAACTTTTACCTGTCTGTGCGCTGGCTCCATGAATATTAATGGAAAGCGTGACTCCTGAACAACAATTTCGTTGCTAAGCTACATGCAGGCTCTTGAGTAAAAATACACCGACCAGTGGGTCTTCAGTGTCTATCTAGCGTAGAAGAGAGTAATGCTTTAACCCGATTGATATTGCCATCGCTGCTACCACTTGAATCAACTTTCGGTTGTAGCATTTCCGTAGGCCATCGCATTCCATAGTAAGATTGTCTACCTTAGTCGAATTTATCAGCTACTGATTTTCCTCCAACGACTGCTACTTGTATTTTCTAGCGGCGGCCATCTCTGCCTCGCTACCATGCTATTTTTCTGTGGCCCATCGCTGCTAGTCCTACCTGCGAGCTGCTTGCTGCAATTTTTGTCAGCTGATAGAACTCCATCGTTGGCTACTTGCGGCCTGACTTGCTGAGGCTCCACATCTTTGTCTACTCTATGCCAAAATTCATGTGTGGAAGACTATCAAAGGGCTGTAAAGGAGGGATCCAGACTTGCACGAGTTTCACAGAACCAGGATAAAGAGTCAAATAATTGATGGTGGCTACGCTTAAGACCTCTTGGGACATTGCACACATTATAGTCCCATATGAACTCATGACTCGGCGGTTCTCTTTAAAGGCAAACCGGTTCCTCCTCACAGAAGGTATAATTCTCACGTTCTTGAAATGTGGTTTTGCCAGTTGATTCATCTATGATTGTTGGGTTACGAGACCCGATGTTATGTTTTACATGGTGCTCGCATTGCTAGTATAGTATAACTTGGATTTGTCTTGACTCCGATTTTACTTTGGTATGGATCTGCCTAATGACGATCATGTTAGTAGCATACTAATCGCGTCCCTCATACTATGTTCGTGACTATCGAAGGCTGAAAGTTTTAAATGTAGGATGCTTGGTTTGGAAGAAATGCTATTGGACATTGTATCTGGTAATGAGTCAATTTTGTGCATTTGAGTCACTGGCCCGACCTCTTTGAAATACAAGAGCGGGTAGTCCACCGTGTATGGTTGAAACACACCACCTCGGTTAGGAGTCAAGATGATCACATTCATCGTTGGAACTGCCTAGCGAAATATCTAGGCCTAGCGATTGGCAAAATACCACCACCTATCAAACAAGGCGGCGCGTATAACTGGCACCCCACGTAGCACGAAGATGACTAAAAGATGATGCTTTATTGTCGTTTCATGCACGCTGATCTTATTTACTATTGTTGTTGATTGAGCACTCATGGACATCTTAAGAAAATGGTAAGCACCACCCTCTTTACCAAAGTGCAGCCGTATGATCGATCAAAGACCAGAGACCCTATACTTTGAAGGCTTAAGGCTAGAGCCATAATGCCATGAGGCAGCCTTGGACCCGTAGGCTACAAGACTTTAGTGTAATGGGGAGGCCCTTAATCACCCTCACCTAGAGCTATGATATGGGAAGATAGGATCAATATGAACTAGAATGCTATTACACGTCCCTGCAGTCGTGTCTCTGGGGGCCTGGAAAACCCTCATCGGATGGGGAGCACGGGGTGGTTGGGATGGCCCTCGAGATTGGAAGCGACATTCCCCAATTACTCACGTAAGGGCAGTGTGGGCCCTTCCCCTGTAGGGCTTCCTGGCGAGACCCATCCCCCGTCGGAAATTTTTCCCCTATCAGTTCAGTATTACAATACGAATCTAGTCGCTTTGTATTCCAACTGTCATTTCATTTCAAGAGGTCATGTCCTTAAATAAAAGACAGGTCCTTTAACTAAACTAGTTGAAATCTTTCACACTCTCTCTTCAACTAGTTCTTTGATAATACTCCAAGTGAAGTCCTATGCTTCATAAACAAGTCTTTTTCCAATGCTTTGGTAAAGATATCAGTTACTTGAAGAAATATGTTAAATTTCCACCTCCTTTACCATGACTTGCTCCCTCACAAAATGATATGCCACCTCAATATGCTTGCTCCTAGCATGAAAGATAGGATTGGTTGCCAACTTTTGGGCTAATAGGTTGTCACAAAAGATGATTGAGCTCTTTGAAGAATCCAGCAATTGAAGATCCTTGATCATCCTCTTGATCCATACCATCTCCTTTGTACAATGAGTAAGTGCTTTGTAATCCGCCTCACTAGATGACAATGAGATAGTGGGTTGTTACTTCGACATCCATGATATAGCTTTGTTTACTGACTTGTTTACATCTTCTATGGCTTGGTATTCTGCCTGTTACTAGGTTTCAGGGCATTCGTTATATGTGTTCTTGATATTACAATGCCAAATCAGGCAGAAGGGAATGGATTCTCATTGTAGTATTGTCCTGCCTGTCAGAGGACTACTCAAGGTCGTTTCTCTTGAATGTACTTACATTCTAATAGAAATGCAAGACAAGAACGCTCATTCACAGATCAGAGTGCAGCCCAAATGAACATTCTAAAGATTCTACAGCTATCTACTCCTAAAAACGAACTGAATCAGAGCCTAACTTTACTAAGCTGAGCTACACTTGCATGAATTGACAAACCAAGAAACAAGAAACTAATCTACAGCATGTTAGAAGTCCAAGAATCAAGAAACCAACCAGTCTATTGATTCTTGGACATCCCAAGAACATCAAGAACTGGATTGTAAAGAGATATGCAAGAACTACACCATAGATCCAGCCTATTTAGTTTACCTAAATGTTGGTTCCTACATTAATCCACAAACAAGAAAAGAAACTAATCCACTCTAAGAAAGTAGCAAATCTAATCCACTCTACAATCCACAACCACACACAAAAGGAGAGGAGGGCAAGATCATAAATGCATCACTCAAGAAACAAGAATGATCAAGGAGCTCAATGGATGCACCAAACTTGTGAAGGCTCTTCTCATTTCAGCATGCAGTTGATACAATTCAAAAAAGCCCCTCTTCACAAAGAGGGAGTCTCTTAAATAAGCAGGAGAGCTCCTTAGGTGGCATCCTAGTGGAATTTCCACATTTCACAAATTACAAGTGGAATAATGCTCTCCACTAGTGGTCACCATCAAAAGGTGGCTCACTCTACTTTCTTTAAGAGGGGTCTACTTGCATTTATTACATTTGCCTAAAAATACTAGTTTCTACATGGTCATTCCATCTCCGGGGATTCACCATGAGACTTACACCGTTCTTACTTGTCATTACTAACTAGCATTTCTCGGCTCTCATACTCGGCTCTCAGTCTTCATTAGTCTCGTCTTCTCAGAGACCTCCTCGGTCTAAGGTGAGAGGTGCTCTTGAGTGTGAAAAATTGCCTACATTGGCAAATCTAGCCATGTAGAATATTGTACATTTTGTCAATATTGTTTGTTGGTTACTTCAATGGCCAAAGTGCCACTTGTACATACACACCTAAAGTAGGTTACCACGAGTCAAGAGGAGTGGTTGTGTCTATTTGGTAGTGATTCCTACTTTGTAGGATCTAGACCATGATTTATGATGAGATTTGTACCTACCATGCACCTACCAAGCATGACTCTTGGATCTAGGCTAGGGTTTTCACATTAGGGCAAGAAAGTGGAGTCTACTTCCTTATTACATGCTGGATTTTCACCTAACTTTGCAAATAAAGTGTGCTTTACTATGTATTCCCATTCTCCATAGTGAGAAGATAGAAACTTTTTGGAGCCTCAAGGAGAAACTCGAGTTTCCTCTCATTGTATGGTGATTACTCTATTTTTCCAATGAAACCCAGCTTTGGCACTTTGTAGACACTGTCTACAAGCCGTACTACAGCCTTATTTCCACACGTGTGGAGTTGGATTATACTAATTGATCAATGCTTTGATTGTCTCTACTTGTTTCCTATCAAGCTGCTAAACTAGATCTTGTTTTCTGATGACTAGTTTCTGATAGATTGTTTAACAAGCATACAATCAGCTTGTGGATCATTCAAAGATCCATTTATGGTCCTTAGTACTATACTTTTCACATGGTATCAGAGCCAAGTACAAGGCCATTGATCTGTGTCTGAATCTAATCCAGTTTTAGCAGGTTTTGGTGCAAAAAGCTAGTATTGGAAGGGCGAGCTGGAATCCAGGTTTTGGTGAGGGGATTTGATCCCAAACTTTTTCAGGATCAAAATCCATACTGTTCACACGTGTGGGCATCTCTGAACCAGCATTTAATAACCCATATTCATTGGATCATAGAAAATTCATCTGGTATCAGTTTGATGTAATTTTTGGTGCAAATCCTAGGATAAGCTACCAAGATCACTTGCCATTGATTAGTTTTGAATTTGTTTCATGAAAACTAATTAATCTAGGCTGATTTCAGACCTTCTTAAAGTGAAAACCAGGTCTTGAAAGTACATCAAAGTGAATGAGAGAGATAGAGTCAGTTTTTGTCCAAGAATAGCCAAGATTGGCAAGATTTGCTTGAGTGTAGTTTTCATCTCATCTTATCTTCATTCCAGCTTGTGAGGGAGTGATAGAACTGTGATTACAAATCCATCTGTTGGATTAGAAGTCAACATTTGAGTGAAACACTGCAAGTTAGAAACCTTTGTGAGTTTCAGGTACAAACAAATCTATATCTTGTGTGTAGAATCTTGCTAGTAAGATGGGATCAGTGGGAGCCTACCTTCTAGAAGCTAGTGAGAGGTTAAATTCTACCAATTATGCTATTTGGAAAGTGAGAATGGAGTCACTAATGATGCTCCAGGATCTTTATGAGTTTCTAATAGATGATGAAGATGAACCTCTAGGTGCACAGGAATTAGTGAGATACAAGAAGAGGTCTAGGCTTGCACTTCACTGTATTAAGATGAATGTAAGCAATGATCTTTTAAGGGAAGTATCATCATGTAAGAGTGCTAAAGAGGCTTGGGAATCTTTAAAATCTATCTATGAGTCTAGTAACACTTCGAGGGTTCTCATGCTTAGGAATCAGATTCTACAAAGCATGAAGAGGAGTGATGAGAGTGCACAAGATTATGTGCTAAGAATCAAGTCTCTTAATAGGGAGTTAGCTTCCATTGGAGAGAAGATTCAAGATAGTGAGTTTGTTCAGATTGTCCTAAATGGTCTAGGGAGTGGCTTTACAAATTTGGTCCAAAGCTTTGCAATCCAAGACACTTTGCCTACTATAGAAAAGCTACTAATCATCTTGATGCAAAGGATCATGCTAGGATGGAGGAGGAGCTTCCAAGTGAAGAAGAACTTGAGGATCCACCTCAAGATGCAAGAACTCCAAGAACTCCAAGAAGATCTACAAGGGCAAGATCCGAGCCATTGAGGCTCACCTATGATGGTCAAGGTGATCAAAGAGAAGGCTCATCATCTTTCACATCTTACACCTTTCTTACTTCAATGTTAGATGAGCCAACATGCTATGAAGATGCTTGTAAGTCTAAAAGTTGGATGGATGCTATGCAAGTAGAGTATGATGCTCTTATTGAGAATCATACTTGGGATCTTGTGGATCTTCCTCAAGGGAAGAAACCTCTTGATTGCAAGTGGGTGTTTAGATTGAAGTATAATCAAGATGGATCAATAAGCAAGCATAAAGCTAGGCTTGTTGCCAAAGGTTTTTTACAAACCAAAGGCATTGATTATGATGAGACTTTTGCTCCTGTGGCTAAGCTTGTTACTATCAGGTTGATCATTAGTCTTGCTACAACCTTCAATTGGGAGCTATTCCAACTTGACTTCACAAATGCATTCCTCAATGGTTATTTGGAGGAAGAGATCTACATGAGGCAACCTGAGGGCTTCATCAAGGCAAAGCATGAAGGAAAGGTGTGCTTTTTGAAGAAGAGCCTTTATGAGCTCAAGCAAGCACCTAGAGCATGGTACTCTAGGCTAAACTCTTTTCTCATTTCCATCAATTTTGTAATGAGTGCCTATGATCCATCATTGTATATAAGTTTTCATGATGGCATGATCATTATTCTTGTTTTGTATGTAGATGACATTATCTTGAGTGGTAATGATCTAGATGGAATTAGAGATGTAAAAATTGCTTTAGCAAAAGAGTTTAAGATGGTAGATCTCGGCCTATTGAGCTTCATTCTTGGAATAGAGGTTATTAGAGGATGTGATTTTAGCTTCATTTGTCAATCTAAATATGCTACATCCATCCTAGATAGATTTGGAATGAAGAATTGTAAAGGCATTGAGACACCAATGGAGCAACATGTAAAAGCATCTATTGGTTGTGATGAAGAATCCTTTGAGGACATCACATTATATAGAAGGCTTATTGGCTCCTTGATCTATTTAACTATAACTAGACCTGATCTTAGTTATAGTGTTGGAAAGTTAAGCCAATTCATGCAAAGTCCTCTAGTTTCACATTGGAAGATGGCCAAAAGAGTTCTAAGATACATTTCATTCACTAAGAATTTTGGTATTTTGTATAGAGGAACTAATCTTGGCTTAAGAGCCTATAGTGACTCGGATTTTGCAGGTGACAAAGTGGATAGAAGATCAACAAGTGCCTTTGCCACCTTTTTATGTGATGGAGTAGTATCATGGCTTTCCAAAAAGCAAGATACCATCTCCCTATCTTCCACAGAATCGGAATACAAGGCCTTGACATCAACATGCAAGGAGGTCTTGTGGCTCAAAAGGCTATTGGTGGAGCTTCATGTCATGGAGGAGGAGATCCCTATCATCTATTGTGACAACCAATCAGCCCAATCACTTGCAACTAATCCTACATTCCATGCAAGGAGCAAACACATCGAAATTGCTCATCATTTCGTGAGGGAAAAATTGCAAGCTAAAGAGATCAAGCTCCAACACGCGCCATCATCAAGTTGCTTGGATGATTTGTTTACTAAACTTTTACCTAAAGATTCATTTGTCAAGCTTAGATCTTCAATTGAAATTATTGATAAAAGCATTGTGATCTCCAAGGCTAGATTTGAGGAGGAGTGTGAAAAATTGCCTACATTGGCAAATCTAGCCATGTAGAATATTGTACATTTTGTCAATATTGTTTGTTGGTTACTTCAATAACCAAAGTGCCACTTGTACATACACACCTAAAGTAGATTACCACGAGTCAAGAGGAGTGATTGTGTCTATTTGGTAGTGATTCCTACTTTGTAGGATCTAGACCATGATTTATGATGAGATTTGTACCTACCATGCACCTACCAAGCATGACTCTTGGATCTAGGCTAGGGTTTTCACATTAGGGCAAGAAAGTGGAGTCTAATTCCTTATTACATGCTGGATTTTCACCTAACTTTGCAAAGAAAGTGTGCTTTACTATGTATTCCCATTCTCCATAGTGAGAAGATAGAAACTTTTTGGAGCCTCAAGGAGAAACTCGAGTTTCCTCTCATTGTATGGTGATTACTCTATTTTTCCAATGAAACCCAGCTTTGGCACTTTGTAAACACTGTCTACAGGCCGTACTACAGCCTTATTTCCACACGTGTGGAGTTGGATTATACTAATTGATCAGTGCTTTGATTGTCTCTACTTGTTTCCTATCAAGCTGCTAAACTAGATCTTGTTTTCTGATGACTAGTTTTCGATAGATTGTTTAACAAGCATATAATCAGCTTGTGGATCATTCAAAGATCCATTTATGGTCCTTAGTACTATACTTTTCACATTGAGTTGCTATGTCCGAGTATCTTTGGGATTCATCAGAATCAGCCAACAAGCTCCATCACCTATGAAAATACAATGAGCACTAATGAATTTCCTATCCATTTGATCTCCAGCAAAATCTAAATCTGAAAATCCCATTAGGGGAAACCTCAGCTCAAAAAGGGCCCTATAAGAAACTCGAACTTAGTGAGAGAATGACAAGAGAGAGAAAGTAAAAATGACAAGATTTGTTGCCGTTTTTCTAGTTTTCGATGCTGCCCGCCATCTAACTGGTGTGCTTAACTCATGACAACTCAAACGAAATAAACACGCCGCCTAAGCACACAGTCGACTAAGCACACGCCGCCTGTGCTATCAGTAGCGGGAGGAGAAGGAGAGGATAATTTTATTCACACTCTCAAGAAGATATCAGTAGCGGGAGGAGAAGGAGAGGATAATTTTTTGGTGTTCCCTCCAAAAAACTTTGAAAACATTTGAAAGGTAGATTATATAACATGCATGTTTATTGATTTACAAGCTTGTTCTGGTTTCGTGTGAATCATTTTTCTCGTTACATGATTTAGTTTGTTTGATTTTGAAATAATGGAAAAGTTTGATCTTCATATTGTGCTCTCACTCGATTGTGCTCCAATTTATAAGAGAAACACCAAAGCTGGTCAGATTAATGAGACTTGTAAGAAAGAACTTAGAGAAAGAAATATTGATTTGTGGACATAGTGGATTGTTGGGATATGCACAAGGGAAATGTAAAAATAGAAAAAAGGTGAAAAACTATCGGGTAAATCAGGGAACGTTCCAAACAAGCCATCTGTTGGAGGTGCAAAAGCTAGAAGGTTTTTATTCAATCACATTGGAAAGTCTTCTACTGTGACATACAATGTTTGGAAAGACATTGTTGCAGCATCAAAATATTTTGAAGAGAGGGGCAACACAAGATTAAAAAAAACTGCAGTATGGCAAAATCTCGACAATTTGATTGGCATGTTGCGAAAAGAAAAGTTATCTGAAATTGGCATTGCAAATTTACAAAAATATTGTGAGATATTTGTCAAATCGATAGCAGAATGTTGGGGAGAGAATCATGTTACACACTATATGGTAATTCACTATTTGTCTTTGTGCAAAGATTCTTCTGCAACGTCATATATTTGATTTCTGATATATGTATTTTACTGGTTGCAGCATATTCTATTACATCACACCACTTTTTTTTGCAAAAGAATATGGAAGTATGAGCATATGGTCTTCTCAAGGTATGGAGAAATCGCATTGGCAAGCAAGAAGAGCTTTTCATCGAGCAACCAACCATGGTAGATATAGTTCAAAGAGATGCTACTTATATCAAGTATTTCAATGGTTCTACAGAAGAGCACAATTTAGATATCAAACCAAATATTCAATAAATCTCATCTCATTCAAAAAGGCATTTCAACATCTGAGGAGAAATAGTTCAACTTCATCATTGTAATAGAAAAACAATTAAAATATTACATATCCTCATCGGTATCAAAGGTCAGCTGAGCAGTATGGTCATGAAGAAATTGTCTCCTCTCATATGAATCCAGATGCTCAATTGATCTTCTTTTGCTCAACTCTATGTAACTTGCGTACACTGCTAAAGTAGATGATGTTTTGGGTACATTTTCAGAAACATAACCCAATATTTTGATAGTTATATTTCTCTTTACAAAAATAATTTTGTATGTACTGTTAGGATATCTATGTCCATCACAAAAATAGGACAATGCCTTCATTGCCATTACTATAGTTCCTGCTTGTGAATAAAAGTTGTCATGTTGAATACAAATTTCATTTTGTACAAAGTACTTCAGGTAATGGCACAATGTTGAATCCTTATGGCCAACAACACCTCGGGCACCTCCTCTTCTCGTAGCAAAATCATCAACTTCAATTGTGTCCTGCAACATAAATACGAAAATTTGTAATCAGTTAAATTTTCAAATGGATTTTCATTGAATACAATGCTAAATATGATTATAATGGAATAAGAAAATAAAAATTACCATGTCATGCTGATCATACTCCAACAATCCTTTTCCACGCAAGTCATGCCCAACAAGAAACATATCCTCAGAAAAAACGTATTGCTCTGGAGGAGGATATCTTTTTTGAAACTCAATGAACTCCTCCTCACTAGGAGCATTTGCGCCATAGGCTAGACATTGTTGCCTTGTAATTTGTAAGGCCTGCTCTCCAGACTTCCAACCGCCTTCATCTTGATAGTAAATCCCTTCAATTGAATCATCATGATTGAAGTCTATTATATCCGAAAATTCTGACAATGCATTGGCTAGCACAGATAGGATCTCGTCCTCTCTCATGTCGAACACATCCCCAATATCATTCAATGATAAATATGGCAGGCTATTCATATGGTATATAGGAATGTTGAGCAGTGTCTTCCTTTTATCGTGTTCTTCTACACCTGATGTAGAAGACATTACCATCGACCGTGACAGAGCAGGGTCATACATCGAAGCCAGCCTAGCCTCTTCCTCATCACCCAATACTTCGTCTTCTAAATTTTTGTCCACATCGACAATAAATCTCTGAGTAGATGTTCTGCTTGAAGAATCAACACCAATTGATCTGAAAGATTGGCTTTCATCAGGTATTAACGCAGATATGAAGAAAACAAAAGCTATGCCCTCAGCTATAAACCTGCATGATCTCCTATGGGATTCACAATATTGTACCACCTTCAGGCTCTCGTCAAGCTTGGTAAACTTCCTATCATGCTTGTGCTTGGCTTTAGGCTGGGCAACTATCAGTTCATGAAAATGAAGAAACTTCAGGCCACCAATAACAAGAGATAATTTGAGGATGCTAGTCTGAAACTTTTCGAATAATTCTAATAGGTGAGGCTTGTGCTCAAACACAAATCTATTGACATCAAATTTAAGATGAAAAAGCGATGAAAAGTACTCAATCCTGTCTAGAACACCAGCGTCAGAGAGAAATTTATGCAGCTTGTCAGATTCCATATCGGAAATGACAGACAACACTGAATACTGGATATCGCAATCACGCGAGGAATGGAGACAATTTGGATCGACAGAGAGACTGTCGTGTGGCAGCGATATCAAGCAAAACAGAATGTAACAATATCGCTGACACGCGACGGTGTGCAGGAAAAATAGAGAAAAGTAGCAGCGTCGCGTCGTAGCGATATTCGACAACTGAAACGAATATCCGATATCGTAGGCACGTGAGGAAGTGATGGCAAATAAAATCGAACGCAGTGGACTCACGTGGTTGCAATATTGCCTTGACGATCTCTGAATAGCAAAATGTTTTATGACGTTGTTTAGCCCTTATATAGATCCCACAGATTCATCGCAGCCGTTCGAACATCACCGTTAGATATGCGACACTTCAGAGATACATCAAGTCATGTAACGCGTGCGAAGCATTTATGTGAAATTTTGGCCAAATCCATAGGTGACACGTGGGGGGTTGAAAAGAGGACACGTGTATCCGCACGTGTTTAGGAATTATTAATAAAACACACGAATCAGAATTTGGCACGTGTGTGGTTGAAAATATGACACGTGTATTTGCACGTTTGGAGCAATCATTAATATGACACACCAATCAGAAATTGGCAGGTGGCGTCTTTACATTTAATGCACAAAAAATCTCTCTCTATATAAGTAGAGACCGCGAATGAAAACCATTTGGCTACCAGATTCCTGAATCGTTCCTTGCTCTCTCTCACGGAAACTCGATATCAGAGCCGCGCCACGATCAAGAGTTCTGCTTGCTTCTCGTGCCGCTGCGATATTGGAATCTATTGGACTGATATCGGAGCCACGCGAGGATCTGCGTTTGAGTAACTCATCTACGACCTAGTCGCGTGCCTGTGATATCGGAAGCAATGGCAAGGACTAAACAGACCGCGCGTCCAAAGTCTACTATCCCGTCTACTGGTCAAGCCACATCATCCTTGCATCCTGCAGCTGCTCGACCTCGTGCTGGGGGAACTGGCAGAAAACCCCGCCCATGGCTCAGAGATATCAGGAGGTTACATAAGTTCGAGAACCTTCTGATACCGAAAGCTCACTTCAACCGAATAGTGAGGGATGTGACAAGGTCTTTGTCCGTGGATGTCAGATGGTGCGTGACTGCAATTGAAGCATTGCATACAGCCTATGAAGATTATTAGATTAGGTTTTTTGAGGATATTGTGCTTGCTGTTGTACACGCAAAGTGGGTGACTATCATGCCCAAGGATATAGAGCTTGTGTTTAGGCTGAGGAATCAATACAAGCCGGTATTCAAGGCACCTCCACCTCCCCGACCAGCTCCCAGGGTTAGACCCCCTTATCAGAGGAAAAGAAAGCAGTCAAGGCCAGTGAGGTCAGGAACTAGGGCCAAAAAAAGCCAAATCAAGCGAGTTGAAGACCAGCCAACTCATGATCAAGCTGGGTCGTCTAGGGTGGAACCTGAAGAATCCCCCTCTCCTCCACCTCCGCCTAAAAGAAGATTAGTACTATCAGATGAGACCGAGCAGGTGATAGGCCAAACCCAATTGATTCTTGATACACTAAAAGGTCAAGAGGGTCTTCCTGCACTCCTGGTCTAAATTTTTTACTAGATTACTCTTCTGATAGTGACCAGTCTTTGGATGTGCCGAGACGCACCACAGGGGATCTGGATAGATATATAACAAAATCAATTGCTCTTTTTTCTCATAGCCCATCTCAATCAATAGGAACTTAAGGACGAGCAATCAACTGCATCATGTTTACGACATATGCCATGCGACTCCGAAATTTTTGTTGTACCATACTGTCAAAAGTATGTATTGTTTAATTTGAGTTGTGTGAATTGTTTTATTATATGCTTTATTTGTATTTTTGTCATTTACATATCATTGACTATTTGGTTGATTACAGTTATCACTGGTCTGTACATATTATATCACTAAGAGTGGATGAAGTCGGTTTGTGTAATCCAAAGGTGCTGAGAATGAACTCTTTGAGATCAACACACCTCAATGTCGACATTGAGATGTACAAAAGCATGATCATTTATTTTCCAATGAAGCCCTGTGTGTAGCAAGATACATAGAGATAATAGACGCACAAGTAACCAATTTTTCAGTTACTCTTTTCGTGATGCAAATTGCCATATAAAAAAAATGTGAAACTAACATTTTGTATTTTGATTCTCAGTCCTCTCAGCAAGTTGACTCATTCAGCTGTGGCTGGTATGCCATTAAAAATGTAAAATGCTTTATGGAATGGTTCATCAGCCAAGGGGAAAATGTCGATATACGTCAAGTAATTTGGGTTTGGATGTACACTAATTTTATTTATATAATTTTTTACTTTTGTGTATTCGTCTAACTTGTCTATTGTTGATGACTTGCAGTTCACCTATCCGAAATTCACACAAAATGACATATTTGAATTTCGACAAGAGATGCTTAAGATTTTTCTCTCTAATGCAACATCGGTGACAACTGATCAAGAAGCTGGGGAGCTTACACTTAAAAGAGCTCATGGAAAAGACATTTATATAGAAAAATAGATAAATGGTCTTATTGAAAGGCCAATACAAAAATATGTACTTCAAAAATTTACATTCAATGTGTACAAATGATGACCCTTTCGGGTCTTTTGATATTTGATTGTTGCTATTTCCATCATTTGATATTCTATTGTTGCTATTTCAATTCTTCATTTCACTTTTCTTGAACCTGCACATGAAAACAATGGAATTACATTTATCAATAAACAATGTGGGTTAATATATTAGGAGCCAAAAGTTAGCAATCTAAAATTTCACAAAGAAAGTTAAGCTCACCAATATTGTAGATTTACTGATTCATCAAAGCTTTAATTTGTTTCGAAGGTTTTATGCTTGACAATAAATCTTTGCATGAGATATGATCTTTTTACCTTGCTATAATCTACATTAACATTGCAAATGATCTATCAATAAATCATTGTTAATAAATAACAATATAACAATTATATAACAGACTATTTAATACAAAAACGTATCATTCTTCCATTTACTCGAAAACCATAGCTTTGAGGTATGTCAAATTGGAGCATTGTAAGTTCCGATCGTATATATTTTAGACTCCAGTCCTCCTCCACTTCAATTGTCGCAATAACAACCTCATTTTGCTTCACCTCTATTTGCATTTGCTCTTGATGGTTCACTATAAAGTCTTGATCTAATGCTTGACTATAAAGTCTTGATCTAATGCTTTCCATTCATTATTATCTATAATCCATCTTCTATAATAAAACATAAAAGAAAGCATTTGTTTTTCTATATGATATCGAAATATCATGGATGATTTGTTAGCCTTACATTGAATGCTACCATCAGTTTTCACATCCCAATGATCATCAAGGAGTTCTGATATCATTTCATCAGTTAAATCCTTAGCAATGAACATTGTAGCTGTTTTACGAACATTACATCTAGCAAAAGAATCTACAAAAATTGCAAATGGTAAATACCAATATAGTCTATTGGTTTTTGAACCTGTGCTACATTTCATGCAGTTTTGAATGTCCATACAAAACTTCGATCTAAAACTTTCTGCCATGGTAGAATTGGGGGAACCCATTCCTCACTTAAAAAATGTGGTAGAGGTAGAGTTTCTAGTTTGCCATTCAAACCATTTTTGCATGGTATGTAAAGAGAATCGTAAAAAAAAATGCCAGAATCCAAAAGTGACTTTAAAGGATGATGCTTATACTGGAGTAAATCGATATTAGAATGAATGACGTCTATGATGCCTGCAAGTGATTTTATTGGTTGCCATTCGCTTATGCTCGATGGATACAAGTCTGCAAAAGACAATATTCTATTTTAACACAAATATATCACAATAATGAATGTGGATCATTAACATAGAAAAACCAGCGTAAGTTGCATCACATACAATTGCATTTGAGTCGATCTACGAGATTGACATCCTCCGCCATAACTTCATTGTGCATATACACATGTTGAATCAAGACTTCTGAAATGGATTGACCTCCCTTTGAAACTTTGAACTCTAAAATTCTTCCTTTCCAAAAGTTTCTGTAATCCATATTTGATTTCTTTCTTTTGCGAAATGCACCTTTTGATGAGAGATGCACACAACCCATTGAAACTTTATGTATGTGCATGGTATCCATAACCCTTCAGAATCCCTTTCATTACAAATAGTGACCGAATTGATCGCACTACGCGGTCTTCGATTGCAAGCGGCCATTGCATAATAGTGCAAGATACAAAACGATTGATAATGAGCACAAAACGATTGATAATGTACAAAATGATTGATAACTTCAGTTAGTTGAACCATCCATGCAAGTTAGTTTAACTTCAGTTAGTTAAACTCGGGCAGTCTTTTCCCGACGGGCAACAATATATTATCCAATCACATATCTAGACTCTGTCCGGTGGGAGTTTTGAACTGGCTAAAAATATGCCCGAAAAATTGTAAAAAAAATTTGTCCAACAAACACCGTTACCCTCCTGCACACATGTAAAAATATTATTGGGACATGTGGACGTCGAATGGTTGAAAAGTCAAAAAAAGTATATTTACAAAGGGCCCTTATAGTGCCTGGACCTCCCCTAATGAAACAAGTTAGGTGATGATCCCTCATACAATATGCCAAAATCTCGAGTTCCCAAGATATATCTCAAAACTCATTTCCCTAGCTTCCAATGCTCCTCACTAGGATCCTGCATAAATTGACTCAATCTTCCAACACAATAGCTTAGATCTCATCTTGCAATGGTTAGATAGATAAGTGACCCAACTAGCTTTATATAGAAAGTAATGTCCTTGAAGGATCTTTTATTACCTCTTATAGTTAGCTTTACATGCGACTCCATAGGTGTATCACAAGATTTTGCATCTGCCATATGAAATCTTTCTAGAATAGCATTAGCATAATTCTCTTGACAAATGAAAGTAGATTGAGAAGATCTAATCACTTCTATTCTCAAAATGTAAGACACTCGGCCTCCTCTTGAATAACATCTCAAAAGGTTCCTTCCATCCAAAATGGCACAAGAAATTAGCACACAACAAAGTTTGATCCCAAAATGGCTTATCAAGGTTAGCACTTAACCTCATGGCTTTGGCACTTTCACATAAAGTCCTATTCTTCCTTTCAGCCACTCCATTTTGTTGTGGGGTCCTTGGTGTTTTATACTCCCTCTTGATCCCATGCTCATCACAAAAAGCCTTAAACTTGGTAGATATGTGTGCAAAAAGTACAAAAAGGACCAAGAGTGGATCCTAATCTGATCCTCAAGAGGGATTGGTTGTCAGATTACTTGATCTCTCAATATACTTGAGATTAAGATCAATCTAGATTAATTCTAGACACAAAATCCTAACAAGAACAATCATAAATTGAAGGTAGGTGTACTTTCTGGTTTCACACGTGTGAAACACTGTCTGAGTACGGACTCCAACCTGAAAATTAAGTACACATTGATAGAACCTCAAAACAATCAAAACAAATGTAGACAAATGGAGAGAATCACTCAAAATTGCTTCCAAAATCAAGATTGGTGTCTCACATTGATTATGGCCAAATGTGGCTCTATATATACAATAAGTGGGAGCTCGTGGTACTGATCATCCCTCTGATCTTACATGTGTGAAGGTGCTTTGTCATATGATGATTCATCATGCAAAACTGACACTTGGACAAAACCTTCTATTTTGGGCACTTTTGGTCCATTTTCCCTCTATATGGAGATCTACTTGGAAATCTTCTAGAAGTCAAAATTTGCCTACTTCAGCTTATTCCACACATGTGAGCTGTCCTCTACACATGTGATATGACACCTAATCAAAGGATATGAATGAACACATCATTCATGATCTTATTGAAACCAAAAGATCCTACATTATGAAGATATTTCCATTTCCTTGACTTCATAGTTAATGTAAGCTTACAAGGAAAACATATTTTGCTACCTTTTAAGGCATCACACTCAACTAGTATTGCTTAATCCACCTTTGAGATACAAAAATCTCTTCAAAGCAAAATGGTTCTTCATAAGTTGACATGAGAGCATAAATGAAACTATTTTCATTTTGTGATTGCTCCTTATTCTTGATTGATTTCTCTTGGATAATAACAATAAGTTTGAACTTGTCCAAAGTTCCAAGCAAAATACTTTCCAAGGACATAAAATAAATCTTTGCATCTTGAACCAAACAATGCACTTCCAAATGAAAAATTTCAAAAGATTTGACATGTGTTGTGATGGACTCTTGAAGACAAATCTTGCAAGTCCTTGTGAGACTCCAAGCCTCATTCACCTTTCCACAAAGGAAACACCTTTCCTTGGACTTGTCCTTCTTGTATTTGCATTTTGAACTTGAAGCTCCATCCTTCACCTCGGCCCCCTTGCTTTGGTTCTCCTTGGATGGACTGGTCTTCTTTTTGTAGCATCTTGAGAAAAAATATCCTCCCTTGCCACAAAGGTTGCATTCAAGATCCTTTCTTTCCTTCAATAGGATGCCACCTATTGATGCCATGTGAATAAAGACCTGTGATATGATTCTACAAATGTAATTTGTGACTTTTAAGAGACTAGATTTGAACATCTTCAACATTCTAGAAGGATCTACAAAAGATCTAGCTCACAAACCTAAGAATCAATCTTCACAGTAATGACTAGTCACTTGGAAACTTTGCTTTGATCACTAAGAGAAAAGCACACAATCTTTGAATCAAATCACTAAAGAAATCAGATCCAAACTCCTATTGGACTCATCAAATACCAATGACTCTTTCTTTTGAAAGTTGAAATGGATATGAAAAAGATTTGACTCCTAGATTTTCCTTTTCACTTGACTAGTTCTCTCAACACTTGAGATTCTTGAACAAAAGATGGGTTTTGTTTCAAATACATGAAAATCAAACTTAATCACTTCTTTTGGACTCACTCTTGACCCAAATAATCTCACACTTGAGATTTAGAATGAATTTGATTTGATTTGACAACAAACTATACCACCAATTTTTCACAAAGCTTAAAAAATTAGACAACTAGAGATTCACAAAGATCTCAACCATGCATGAATACTCAAATATGGACTCCTCCTCATTCTAGACATCCAATGGGATCTCAAATTGACCCTCACACTCTCACAAAGAAAGTTGAATAGAACTAATTTAAGTTTCATACATACTATGTCAATTTTTGCTCAATAAATTGATTCAATCACCCCTATTGGATTCCACCAATTACTCTACCTCTTAAGACTTGGAGTGAAATTCAAAATCAAAAGTGGTGATTTTTTTCAATAAGATATTGTGCTTCAAAGAGCTAATGCCACTTAGAAAGATTTGATCACCTAGGAAGAGACAAACTCTCCACCAATAACAACACATAATGAGCTTCTAGATCTTGCCCTCTACAAAGGAAGGAACTCTTAGAAAATTGGATCTCTCTCTACACATTTTCCATAGACACCTTAATGACTCTTTTCAAACCTTACAATCACTCAAAAAAATTGAGTAGGGTTGAACAATGTGGCTTGGATCTCAATCTCTTTTCTAGAACTCTCAATTGAAGCTAATCTATGTCAAATTCTACAAAAGATTTGCATAGATGCTCTATATGCACTAGAAACTCTCAAAGGTTTCACTTGGAGGACAGATCCAAGGATGTTTTCTAGCAAATTGACACTTCTAAACTTGACCCTATCACTCTTGAACAAATCTAGAGTGATGGTACAATGAATTTCATCCTCTCACCTTGCATATCACTCCGTAATCTATGATTTTTGGCAAAATCACTCTCAACTTCAATATGCACTCAAAAAATCAGAGAAGATCAATTAATGCACCTAATTCAAGCTTCAAATTTAATTTTTTTGGCCTATCTAATCCAAGAACTAATCAAGGGATTAGATTCTCTATAGAAAATGCTGGATTTTGCACCAAAAACCACTCAAATTGGGTATGTGAGTCAAATTCTACAAATTTTTGTCAACCAAAACCGGAGCTGTACGGACTCACACGTGTGAAAAGGGTTCCTATAGCCCACAACAAGATCTGGACCAAAAAATTTGAGGATAGCTATCAAATCCAACTTGCTACGCAAAATTTGACTAGTTTCCAAAAAACTGCTAATTTGGGCTTTGATTTGGATCAACCCTATCAATTTCAACAAAACCTCTTGTACTAGGCTCTGATACTATGTTCAAAAAGTACAAAAAGGACCAAGAGTGGATTCCAGTCTGATCCTCAAGAGGGATTGGTTGTCAGATTACTTGATCTCTCAATATACTTGAGATTAAGATCAATCTAGATCAATTCTAGACACAAAATCCTAACAAGAACAATCATAAATTGAAGGTAGGTGTACTTTCTGGTTTCACACGTGTGAAACAATGTCTGAATATGGACTCCAACCTGAAAATCAAGTACACATTGATAGAACCTCAAAACAATCAAAACAAATGTAGACAAATGGAGAGAATCACTCAAAATTGCTTCCAAAATCAAGATTGGTGTCTCACATTGATTATGGCCAAATGTGGCTCTATATATACAATAAGTGGGAGCTCGTGGTACTGATCATCCCTCTGATCCCACATGTGTGAAGGTGCTTTGTCATATGATGATTCATCATGCAAAACTGACACTTGGACAAAACCTTCTATTTTGAGCACTTTTGGTCCATTTTCCCTCTATATGGAGATCTACTTGGAAATCTTCTAGAAGTCAAAATTTGCCTACTTCAGCTTATTCCACACATGTGAGCTGTCCTCTACACATGTGATATGACACCTAACCAAAGGATTGTGAAAAATTGTCAACTAGTAGTATTTTCCTAACTTGAGATTTTGTAGGCCTATGGCCAAATAAAAGTTAGAGATAGGTTCATACATGTATGTAGAGGCCCAAAGTATGTGTACACTACTTTTGAGGTCACATTAATTAGAGGAGGTCGAGTGTGGAGCTCTTCTATTGGCTCATAATTTGGTGCATTCCTATTTGACCAAATTTCTAGGTATATGGGTGAATCCTATTGGACCCCAATTTTAGCCTATCATAAGACAAGTGGCCAAGAGGCACTATGGCTGCTATAAATAGCCATCTCCACGAGTATGTACACATCTCATTTTCATTCTATTGAATGAATGTTATGCTCTTTGAAGGTCCATCTTCTTCTCTCTCACTTTTTTGTTCATATCTTGCATTCTAGCCACTAGAATTGTGATTTCTTTGTTGCTATGGCTTCACACGTGTGAAATGCAGGTTGTAGGCTCTGAAGTACGGACAGGGACAGCAAGTTTCTGTTTGTGGAAGCTTATGATCAGATTTTGATGTTTAGTTGATGTTTAGTATGCTTAACATCACAATTTCTATCATTTTTTCAATCTAGATGTGCATAACTTCCATGGCCAAGATCTTTATGAAACTTTAGCATCTTTTGGATCTGAGTTTTTCACATGGTATCAGAGCATTAGGCGGCCAAATGTGCAGGTTTTGCCAGATTTAGAAGAGATTTGTGGGCGAGTTTGCTTTTGTAGCATTCCAATCAAGTTTCTAGCTAAAAATCTTGTTGATTTATGTGTAGAAATTGGATCTTTGTGATCAAAACATCATTTGTATGCATTTCAATTGAAGTAGGGCGAATTCCCTCTGTACTTATCAGAATAAGGAGACAAAAATTGTTTTGGAAAGAGGGAGATGCAAGATCCAACAAGATCCTATTAGTTTTCCATTCTAGCATATAGTTTTTTGATTCAATTTCTTGCTTCTTCATGTCAAAAACTTCAAAATTGATGTAACCCTCTGATTTTCAGTTTGCTGAATGATTCAAGAGTGTATTTCAATCTTAGGAGTGAGGGAAAAGCAAGTATATTGAGGTTTGGTCTTGGTTTGATCAAGAAATCATAAAACTAGTGGCTAAAATTAAGGAAAAAGTGAGGAAAAGAGAGAAAAAGTAAGGTTTTAGGTTCCAAATCTTTGTGATTTCTTCTTGTGTTTCATTTGTTGATTCAAGAGAGTGCTTAGTGCATTGGAACAGGTTAAAGATCAGAGATCAATCATTGCAACATGGCTACAAATGGAGGCTACATGTTGGAAAGCAATGATAGGCTTACCTCCCTCAACTATTCTACTTGGAAAGTAAGGATGGAGTCTTTGCTTGAGATGAATGAGTTGATGGATATTGTTGTAGGTGTGGAGGAGAGACCTTTGGCACCTCAAGAACAATTGAGGTATGACAAGAGGGCAAAGAAAGCCCTTCACATGATCAAGATGAATGTGACAAATGAGCTTATCAAAGAGGTTGGTAAGTGCACATCATCTAGTGAAGCTTGGGAAGCCTTGAAGAAGGTTTATGAATCCAAGTCTACTTCTAGAGTGTTGACTTTAAGAAGGCAAATCTTTTCTTGTATGCAAAAGAAGAGTGAGAATGGACATGCTTTTGTTTTGAGAGTTAAAGCATTGAATGATGAGTTAGCATGCATTAATGATGGCATAAATAATGAGGAGCTTGTTCAAGTGATTCTCAATGGCTTGTTGGATGATCATGCTAATCTTGTTCAAAGTTATGCTATCCAAAAATGTTTACCAAGTGTTGGAGACTTGCAAGAGGTCTTGTTGGCTGAAGAATTCAGGTTGCAAGCAAGAGTGGGAGCATCTTCTACATCTCAAGGAGGAGAAGAGGAGGCAATGTTCTCTAAAGGCAAGTTCAAGGGCAAAGGTAAAAGCAATTGGTCTAAAGGGCAAGACCAAGGTGAGCACTCTACTTTTGGCAAAAAGAAGGATAGATCTAAGCTAAAATGTTTCTATTGTGGAGTCAAAGGGCATTTTGCTAGTGATTGTTTTAAGAAAAAGAGGGATCAAGGGGAAAAGCAAACCAATCTAACTATTGATGAGGGTGGGGATGAGCTTCTTTCAAATGATGCTTTTGTTATGTCATCTTGCTTGTTGGCTAATCATGGAGACATTGATCCTTGGTGGATTGATAGTGGAGCCACTTCTCATATGACATATCATAAAGAGTATTTTTCATCTTTAATGGCATTTGATGGTGATAGGAAGGTAATCTATACCGCAAATGATGGTGAGTGTGCAATCAAGGGGATTGGCACAATTCCTATTTCACTTTCTACAAATAGGAATATAGAATTGAAAGATGTTTTGCTCATTCCATCCATTACCAAGAACTTACTTAGTGTAAGCCAAATGCTTGACAAAGGATTCAAAGTTGAGTTTGATGGTGATGCTTGCTTGATCAAAAAGGGGTGTAGTATCATTGCAAAAGGGAAAAGGCAAGGGAAATTGTTCAAGCTTGATGCATGTGTTGTTGCTAACCAAGTTGGATGCATGGCAAATGAACAAATGTCAATTCAAGAGGTATGGCATAAAAGGATGGGACATCTCAACTACAAGGCCTTGGAGGTAATAGCCAAAAAGGAGGTAGTAAGGGGACTTCCCAAGTCTCTTACTTGCTTGAATCATGTTTGTGAAGAATGTGCTTTGTCTAAATCACATAGATTGCCATATACTAGATCTATATCTAGATCTAAGATGCCTTTTTCTCTCTTGCATTCGGATATTCATGGTGTTACTACAATTAGCAATGGAGGTGCTAAGATGTATGTAACTTTCATTGATGATTTTAGTAGATTTTGTTGGGTTTATCTACTAAAGAGCAAGGATGAGGTGTTTGATGTGTTTGTCAAGTTCAAAGTTGCTATTGAGACTCAATTTACAACCAAAATCAAATGCTTGAGGAGCGACAATGGTGGTGAATACATTTCTAACAAATTCAAAGCCTTTTGCGATGAGCATGGGATCAAGAGGGAGTACACATGTCCAAGAACACCACAACAAAATGGAGTGGCCGAGAGGAAGAATAGAACCTTGTGTGAGAGTGCAAAGGCAATGAGATTGAATGCTAATCTTCCTAAACCTTTTTGGAGTGATGCTTTGTTGTGTGCAAATTTCCTATGCAATAGATGGCCAAGTGTTGTATTGGAAGGAAAAACCCCTTTTGAAGCTTTGTTTGGTACGAAGCCTAATGTCAAGTTTCTAAGAACTTTTGGATGCATTTGCTACTTCAACATTACTCTTGATGATAGAACTAAGGAGGATCCATCTTCAAGAAAGGGCATTTTTGTTGGTTATAGTGAAGTAAGCAAAGCATATAGGATTTATGTTCCTTCAATCAAGAAAGTGTTCACAAGTAGGGATGTCATTTTTGATGAAAGTAACATTCCAAAAGTTGTTTCAAGTGATGATGGTGTTGTTGCAACTAATGTGCTTGATGACAATGGAGTTGATGACACATTGGATGTGGATGTTGAAGAAGCCTCTTCAAGTCAAATTCCAAGGAGAACTCCAAGACATAAAGTGAAACCCTCAAGGCTCACTTATGATGGCAAAGGTAAGCAAGTGGTGGATGGATCCAACTATGCTTTCCTAACTTCTTTTGATGTACCTTCATGTGTAGATGAAGCAAGGCAAAAAGAGGAATGGATCCAAGCAATGGATCTTGAGTTTGAAGCACTTATGAAGAACAACACATGGAGATTGGTGGAGCTTCCAAAGGGCAAAAGTGCAATTGGATGCAAATGGATCTTCAAGGTAAAGACAAATCAAGATGGATCTATCAACAAGTTGAAGGCAAGGTTGGTGGCTAAAGGTTATGCTCAAGAGCATGGCATTGACTATGAGGAAACCTTTGCACCCGTGGCAAAGATGGTGAGCATAAGAGTAATCATTTCCCTTGCAACTCTTTATGGATGGGATCTTTGGCAATTAGACATTTCTAATGCTTTCTTGAATGGTGATCTTGAAGAGGAAGTCTACATGGAGCAACCCGAGAGCTATGTTTCTCATAGCAAGCCTAATCATGTGTGTTTTCTACAAAAAAGTTTGTATGGTCTTAAGCAAGCACCAAGGAGTTGGTATGCTAGGCTTAACTCTTTTCTACTTTCTCAAAACTTCACTATGAGTGAGTATGATCATTCACTTTACTTTAGAATTAGTGCTAATGATGTTACAATCCTTCTAATTTATGTGGATGACATTATTTTAAGTGGAGGGAACAAGGAAGATATAGAAGATATCAAGAAAGCACTAAAAAAGGAATTTGAAGTGCATGATCTTGGTCTTTTGAGCTATATCTTAGGAATAGAAGTAATTAGAACTTCTCAAATCACTTTTATTTCACAAGAGAAGTATGCTATTTCTATTCTCAATAGATTTCATATGGTAGATGCAAATCCTATTGATACACCTATGGAATCACATGTAAAGCTAACTATAAGAGGTAATGAAAGATCCTTCGAGGACATTACTCTCTATAGGAAGCTAATAGGTTCTCTTATATATCTAACCATCACAAGACCTGATTTATCTTATTGTGTTGGTAGATTAAGCCAATTCATGCAAGATCCTAGCATAGAACATTGGAAACTAGGAAAGAGGATCTTGAGATACATCTCGGGAACAAAAGATTTTGGCATTGTTTATAGAGGCTCATCACCTAACTTATTTGGTTTTTCAGATTCAGATTTTGCAGGAGACCTTATGGATAGAAAATCCATAAATGCACATGCTATTTTCATAGGTGATGGAGCTATCTCATGGATGTCGAAGAAACAAGCAACTATATCACTTTCTTCTAGTGAGGCCGAGTACAAAGCTTTGACATCATGCACAAAGGAGATGGTGTGGATCAAGAGGATGATTATGGAGCTTCATTTGCTGGATTTTTCAGAGAGTCCAATCATCTTTTGTGACAACCTTTCAGCCCAAAGTCTAGCAAGCAATCCGGTTTTCCATGCAAGGAGCAAACATATCGAGGTGGCTTACCATTTTGTGAGAGAACAAGTGTTGGCAAAAGAGATCAAGCTTGAACATGTCCCATCAAAGGAATGTGTGGCTGATATCTTTACCAAAGCATTGGGAAAGGACTTATTTTTCAAGCATAGAACAAGTCTTGGTGTACTTTCTAAATCTATGCTAAAACTAGTTGAAGAGGGATTGTGAAAAATTGTCAACTAGTAGTATTTTCCTAACTTGAGATTTTGTAGGCCTATGGCCAAATAAAAGTTAGAGATAGGTTCATACATGTATGTAGAGGCCCAAAGTATGTGTACACTACTTTTGAGGTCACATTAATTAGAGGAGGTCGAGTGTGGAGCTCTTCTATTGGCTCATAATTTGGTGCATTCCTATTTGACCAAATTTCTAGGTATATGGGTGAATCCTATTGGACCCCAATTTTAGCCTATCATAAGACAAGTGGCCAAGAGGCACTATGGCTGCTATAAATAGCCATCTCCACGAGTATGTACACATCTCATTTTCATTCTATTGAATGAATGTTATGCTCTTTGAAGGTCCATCTTCTTCTCTCTCACTTTTTTGTTCATATCTTGCATTCTAGCCACTAGAATTGTGATTTCTTTGTTGCTATGGCTTCACACGTGTGAAATGCAGGTTGTAGGCTCTGAAGTACGGACAGGGACAGCAAGTTTCTGTTTGTGGAAGCTTATGATCAGATTTTGATGTTTAGTTGATGTTTAGTATGCTTAACATCACAATTTCTATCATTTTTTCAATCTAGATGTGCATAACTTCCATGGCCAAGATCTTTATGAAACTTTAGCATCTTTTGGATCTGAGTTTTTCACAAGGATGTGGCTCACGCAATCAATAGATTGATGCCATGTATCATATGTCTAGAAAACTAGTTTTTGGCCTTTTTAGCCACTAGAACTTGAATTAAATCATATGTACAACCTATATGATTTTGGTACATGACAAGTACACTGGTTTCACATGTGGGAGCAGTCTCCACACATGTGTGTTTATCTATATACAAGAGCTTTGGCCTCTACCAAACTTATTTTTGCATTTTTCACAATATGTACTCACTACCATTTTCACTCCTTAATCACTTGATCCTTGTGGACAATTGGTTCTCCCTTGCATTCTGGAACTTAACAAAGACATCATACACTTCATCTTTGCTCTTTAGTAGATATATCCAACAAAATCTACTAAAACCATCAATGAAAGTTACATACATCTTAGCTCCACTATTGCTAATTGTAGTAATTCCACAAATATCCAATTGTACAACCTGAAAAGGCTTTGTAGATCTAGATGTAGATCTACTATAAGGTAGTCTACGTGACTTTGACAAAGCACAAGACTCACAAACATGATTGATATTTTTTAAGGAACTTGGAAGACCAATCACAACTTGCTTTCTAGCCATTACCTCCAATGACTTGAAGTCGGGTGTCTCATCCTTTTATGCCAAACCTCTTGAATAGATATTTGCTCACTTGCCACAAATCCAACTTGGTTAGCAATAACACAAGCATCTAGTTTGAACAATTTCCCTTGCCGTTTACCTTTTGCAATCAAGATATGCTTCCTTTTGATCATACAAGCATCTCCATCAAACACAACTGTGAGGCCTTTACTTAGCAATTGACTCACACTAAGTAGATTCTTGATAATAGATGGAATGAACAAAACATCCTCCAAATGAACATTCCCATTTGTAGAGATAGAAATAGGAATTGTGCCAATCCCTTTGATTGCACACTCACCATCATTGGCCGTGTAGATCACCCTCTTGTCATCTCCATATGCCAACAAAAGAAGTGAAGTACTCTTTGTGAAAAGTCATGTGTGAACTTGGTCCACTATCAATCCACCATGGATCTAGATCTCCATCATTAGCAAGCATACATGAAGACATCATAAAAGCATCACCATTTGCATTTTGAACATCCAAACCATCTTCATCAAGAGTAAGATTACCTTGTTTGTCTCCTTGATCTCTCTTGCAAAGTGTCCTTTGATGCCATAGTAGAAGCACTTGAGCTTTGATTTATCTTTCCTTTTGCCATTTGAAGAATCCTCTCCTTGATGTTTCCCTTTAGACCACTTGCTTTTGCTTTTGCCCTTGATGAACATAGCCTCCTCTCCAACTTGAGATGCTGATGTAGATCCACCTCTTGTTTTAAGGCTATATTCTTTATTGATCAAGATCTCTTGAAGATCCATCAAACTTGGAAAAGTTCTTTGAATAGAAAGACTTTGTACAATGTTAGCATGAGCATCCAACAAACCATTAAGAATCACTTGAACAAGCTCTCCTTCCTTAATGCTCTCATCAAAACAAAATACCTCATCATTCAAAGCTTTCACTCTCAAAATAAAAACATTTGGACTCTCTCCATTCTTTGCAAACTTTTGAAAGATTTGTCTTCTTAGAGTCAACACTCTAGAAGTAGACTTGGACTCATAAAGCTTCTTCAAAGCTTTCCAACCCTCACTTGATAAAGTGCGCTTACCAACTTCGTTGAGAAGTTCATTGGTAACATTCATCTTGATCATGTGTAGAGCTCTTTTGGACCTCTTATCATACCTCCTTAAATTTTGTTGTGTTGCTGGTGTCTCCTCCATTACATGCTTGAAGGCTGTACTATGAAAGATCCTTTATTGTAGGGGTCAAAACAACAAATTTTGACTATTTTTCAATTTTCTTCAATCTAAGAAGCATTGTTTGGATCTATGATCCTATGAATGGATGAAACTTTCTAAATAATAAATCTGACTTTTTCAAGCTATTTCACACGTGTGAACTCAGATCTACTTCATCCACTTTTGCTTTGAAAAATAAAGTGCAAATTTTGACTTGCACCTAGAAATTGTCATTTTTGGCCATCTTTGAGTTCTCAATCATTTGTTACTTGATTCCAAGTGATCAATATTTTACATTTGATTAGTTTTGAACCTCTGAAAACATTCATTTAGTAAGCCAAAATCAATTTTCTAGGCATGACTTCAATGGGATCTTATCTATTAGAACAAAGGGAGAGACTCACTTCTACAAATTATGGTACATGGAAAGTTAGGATAGAATCCATTCTTGTACTTCAAGATCTAATGGATTTAGTGAATGGGAATGAGGAGGAGCCTACTAATCCTCAAGAAATTCCCAAATTCAAGAAAGGAGCACATATTGCTCTTCATGTTTTGAAGCTAAATGTCTCTAATGAAGTTCTAAGAGAGATTAGTTCTTGTGTCAATGCTCAAGATGCATGGAGTACTCTTCAATCCATTTATGAGTCTCAAAACACTTCAAGAGTCCTTACTCTTAAAAATATGATTTTTCAAAGTTTTCAAAGAAAGGATGAAAGTGCTTCATCCTATGTTTCTAGAGTCAAGGATCTCCATAAAGATATTTGTTGCATAGATGATTCTATCAAATCCAAAGAAATTACTCAAGTTATTTTGAATCGATTAAGTGAGGATTTTGATACCATTGTTCAATCTTATGCAATTAAAGAGGATTTACCCTCTTTAGAAGCCTTACAAGGAGTCTTGATAGCCGAGGAGCATAGGCATCAAACTTGAGTGGCAAGATTTGAGAGATTGTCTCTCAAGGATGGAGGAAGTGATCAAGCACTCTTCACCAAATCCAAGGAGAAGAGAAAAGACAAGAAGAATGGCAAGAGCTCCAAGGACAACACAAAAGCAATGGAGAAGACATCCAAGGAGGAACCAAGCTCATCCAATGTGAAGAAGAACAAGTACAAGGTTACTTGTTTCTCATGTGGCAAAAAGGGGCATTTTGCCTCCCAATGCTACAAAAGGAAAAAGCAAGCCAACATCACTTGTGAAGATGAATCTCCTTGTGACAAAGAGGATTCACTTATGATGTCTAACTTTTCATCTTCCTCTTTCAAGCATTCTAATGTATGGTGGCTAGATAGTGGTGCCTCATCCCACATGATTAGTGATAAAAACACTTTTTGTAATCTTGTACCATACAAAGGATCTAGAAGTTGTATCTATACAACAAATGATGAGGAATGTATGATAGAAGGCATAGGAAGCATATCTCTAGATAAGCTTGATCTCAATGATGTGTCTATGTTCCTAGTTTGACTAAAAATCTAATAAGTGTAGGTCAACTCAATGATGATGGTCTACAAGTATATTTTAAAGATGGTACTTGCTTGATCTCAAAAGATGATGATATAATAGCATCATGTTCTCATTTTGGAAGGTTATTCAAGCTTGATGGAAATGGAAATGCTAATCTTTGCTCGGATATTGTGCTACAAGGAAAGCTTTCAAATGAAGATAGGTTGGGCCATCCCAACTCCAAGGCCATGCAATCTATGTGCAAGTTGGAGCTAGCTCATGGTTTGCCTAAGTCCATGATCAAGGAGCCAAGTCCTTGTGATGCATGTGCATTGGCCAAATCACATGCAAGGCCACATCAAAGATCAACCATCAAGTCCAAAGCTCCTTTGGAACTCATCCATAGTGATATCCATTTCTCATCCACCAAGAGCAAGGGTGGAGCTACATGTTTTATAACATTTATTGATGATTACTCACGTTTTTGTTGGGTTTACCTCTTATCTTCTAAAGCACTTGCATATGAAACTTTTGTGAAGTTCAAAGCTTTTGTTGAGAATCAACTATCTTGTAAATTTAAAGCTTTGAGAAGTGATAATGGAGGTGAATACATCTCCACAAAGTTCACAAACTTTTGTAATGATTTTGGCATTAGAAGAGATTTCACTTGTTCCTACTCTCCTCAATCTAATGGAGTGGCCGAGAGAAAAAATAGAAGTCTATGTGAATGTGCAAAGGCACTTAGACTAGGAGCCTCTCTTTCTAAAGATTTTTGGGGAGAAGCAATAGGATGTGCTAACTATCTTTGTGATTATCTGCATGCTTGAGCCAGAAGCTCGAATTGTCATGTCGGAGGCAGGTATTGAAGGTTCAATAGGAACTTTTTCCTTGCCTTTGAGATTGACAAACTGATCCTCGATAAAGACTAGAAACCGTAACGGGTAAAATTGGGCAAATTACAGGAAATGGGCAAAGTACGCAAATCAGTCGGTAATCCTGAGAAACCAAAAGCCAAAAGCCGGGCTGTGCATACTACAAGGAAAAATCAAATGAAAAGCCAAGGAAAATGGAGGACCGAGGGAAATAGAGGACACCTAACAAGAGAGAGAGAGAGAGAGAGAGAGAGAGAGAGAGAGAGAGAGAGAGAGAGAGAGAGAGAGAGAGAGAGAGAGAGAGAGAGAGAGAGAGAGAGAGAGAGAGAGAGAGAGAGAGAGAGAGAGAGAGAGAGAGAGAGAGAGAGAGAGAGAGAGAGAGAGAGAGAGAGAGAGAGAGAGAGAGAGGTTGGCAAGAGTCTTCAACCACCTTTTGGATAATAAATGCAAGAAGGCCTTAGAGGCTAGCAAAGTTTGGTAGATACCTCCTCTAGCTGTTGACAAAAGTGGCATCTTGGCTAGTTTTGGAAAGGGGCCTTAAATGGCACCAACCCCTACACCCTCAAGGAGGCCACTTGATGTACTTGCCAATGGGGATTGGACAAATGGAAAAGAAGGTTGGAAGGGCATGAAAATTGGCAAAGCCTCATTTTGAAGGGGGACACTTGGGATTTACTATAAAAGGAGGCCACTCTTTGTGTTAAGACATAGTTGGATGATGATGTGATAGTTTGATGTGATATTGGTTAATGAGATGATGTTGATAGTTGCTAAGTTGAGAGTGGAGAGTTTGATGAGTTTGATGTGATGTTGGTTAAGAGTCTTTTTGATGAGAACTTGCTTGCTTGAGGATGCTTGGAAGTTAGTTCCATAGTGATGTTGTGCTTGTGAATGTTTGAATGTTGAGTGATTAGTTCTACTTTGTTGTTTTTAGTTCCATGTTAGTTGCTTAACATGTGGAATGGTTGTTTGATTGGTGGAGATTGAGTGAATCATGGTAGATGGTTGGAAGTTGGCTAGTCACGTGATTGATATGCTCTTGTGAGATGCTTGTAGATCGTTGTGTTGGAGAGAGGGAGATGAAAGAGTTGAGAAAAGGTGTCATATGTTAGAAACGAAAAATAAGCTCAAAGAGGTAAGACGAACACGAATGAGAAACGAATTTGAACAGAAAATGTTCGTGCATAGCGGAACAAGCTATACGACTCTCTCCATAAGCATGACTACGCCTATCAGAATGAACAAAACGGTAGTGATGGGAATCACAGTCGTTCTTGATTACGTAGCCAAACTTTAATAAATGAATGAAGCTCCAGAAAAATGGTTTGTCGCAAATAGTAAGACAAACTATTCGTCGCGAATGATTCGCGAAGTGCTAGACGGTGCTCGACTGATAATTAGTCGTGAATGATTTGCAAAAGACAAGACTAAATGTTAGTCGTCTATTACCAGAAAGAACAACTAGAAAGATCAGATAGAATGAATGATAAGCATAACAATATTAACATAGATCTGAACACTGAACAAAGAACTGTATCAGATTAAGTATATCATGTATACATGTCAATAATGCGTAGAGCACACGACAATGGCGGACGAAACCCATGCCCTATGAAGCTCATACAATCTGTAAAGGAATAAAACCTTATTGCTGACAATCAAGAATAAATGCACAAGGCATCTACTTTGTCTCATTCATCAACTCATCAACTCATTCACTCATTCACCTGAATACACAAATGGTATCCAGTATATATATACATTATATTACAGGTGTGCAGATGTGGAAAGTACAGAGTGGATGTGCTGTCTATAAGAGATTGTGGGTGGCTGCAGTCGTTGTCCAATCTATTAGCGCAGCTGCATGGGGTGAGCATGAGAAGGGTGCGACGTCAGTCAGTGCTGAAGTGATCGTTGGTGATGACAATGCAAAAAGTGCGTCACTCTTACGAGTAGCCTTAAGATTATATTACAGAGTGCCTTTGTTTTTAGGGCACCTTTGGCATTCTATAAGATAGACTTGTGTCTTTACGCCTATCACCATAATGTGTGTAAAAACACAATGTCACAATTCTTTTGTCTTTTCTTCATCTGTGCGAATTTGCGTGTATATATGTAGACTGCGCGACAACGTTAGTAAATATGCAACATGAATGGAGGCAGATTAAAATGGGATTCAAGGAGAATAGAGGGAGTAAATCCAACACCCCCCCCCCCCTTAATCTGGATCCATGAATGCCTTGATCTTTAGACTGAGCAATGCACAAAATTTGTTATGTGCATTACCACTGAGTGCTTTCATGAAGATGTCTGCAACCATGTCTTGCGTTCTGCAGTACGTTAAGCTCACCTCTCTGTCGAAAACCTTGTCCCTGATGTAGTGATATCTGATCTCAATGTGCTTACTCCTAGAATGAAAAGGATTGGTCGATAAGGCAATAGCACTTTGGTTATCACAAAACAAAATTGTAGGGCTGTACTGATACAGATTGATGTCTGACAGCAAATTTCTTAACCAAAACGCTTTCTTAATAGATTGAGAAGCAGCAATGTATTCTGCTTCAGTAGAAGAAAGTGCGATAGAGGTTTGTTTACAATTGTTCCACAAAATAGGACCGCCGTTGAAGAAGAATGTAAATCCAGATGTGGACTTACGATTGTCTGCATCTCCTCCCCAGCTTGCACCAGAATAACCACTAAGCTGATGAAGATTGTCATTGATGACATCTCCATAGCAGATGCACTGGTCCATGGTAGCTCAAATATACCTCATGACTCGCATAAGAGCCTTCCAATGGGTAATGCCAAGATTAGCCATGTATTGGCTGAGTGAGCTAACAACAGAAGAGATATCTGGTCTTGCACAGACCATTGCGTACATGAGAGATTCTAGTATCGATCGATACAGATACTCTCTCATTTTCTCCTCTTCCTGCTTGGTCTGGGGACATTGGTCCTTTGACAAATGCAGACCTGGATCCATTGGTGAGTGAGCTAATTTACAATTCATCAAATTGTATCTGTTAAGAACATTATGAAAATACCTTTGTTGGGTGATGTAAATCAGTCAATTTGCTCTGTCTCTGTGGATTTGAATTCTCAGACATAAGTGAGTTTTGCCCAGATCAGTCATGTCGAATTCTGAGAACAACATCTATTTCAAATCCTTAACCATATTAGTATCGTTGTTGAAGAGCAACGTATCATCCACGTACAAGGTGATGATAATGAAAGATTGCTGCACTGACTTTGAATAAATGTTGCAATCAGCAGTGCTTGGTTTAAATCCTTGTTCAATAAGAAATGTGTTGATCCTCTGAAACCAAGCCTTGGCAGATTGTTTCAAGCCGTACAGTGCTTTGTGGAGTTTACAGACATGATTTTTCATGCCTTCCAGAATGTATCCTTCGGGTTGAATCATGTAGATATCGTCTTGTATAACTCCATTCAGATAGGTTGTTTGTACATCAAGTTGATGTACTTCAAGTCGGCAGCTACAGCATAAGATGAGAGCATTCGGATCGACGAATGTTTGATGACTAGACTAAAAGTCTCACTGTAGTCAACATTCGAGATCTGGGTGAATTCTCGTGCTATCAGTCTAGCCTTCCTTCGATCAATTGCTCTGTTGGCATTATATTTGATCTTAAAGATCCATTTGCAATCAATGATATTGCAACCAATAGGAGCGTCGACTAATGACCATGTCTGATTCTTGATCAGAGAGGAATACTCTCTGTCCATGGCATAATCTCCCTCTAGGACCTAACATGCCATACATCGGTACTTCACATCTAACCATTACTATCTTGCTAGGGCTGAAGATACACCACCGCCAGAGAATTATATCTATGCTCGGGATAGAGCGGTTGGATTAAATCCTTAGAGCGCCAGAGCCCTACATCCTACTAATAGTGAATCTTGCAAGGACGCGGGATGTCATAGTTTTAGTACTATTCTAGGAGAATCAGTCTTGATAGTAGTGTGAGAGGATGACCATAGTATTGGGCCAAGATAAGTTGACTGAAGCAGAACCTACTTTCTTTCTACCATACTTCTGAAAGCCTGAAAAACTTCCATTGGCTGGAAGAGCACATAGTGATTGAGCGAGCCACCAGGGTTGGAAGTGGCTATCCTCGGTCCCTACCATAAAAGTATTATGGGCCCTTCCCCTTTTAGGGCATTCTGACGGAACCAACCCCTCGTTCAAGAAAACTCCTAACATTGGTGTGTCCGCTGGGAGCCACTTGATAAGAGAATATTGCTTGAAGGGTAGTCATACTACCAATGGCCTACAAATTTCATACGTCTCAGATTGCATACGTTGTGAACAATTCTACTATTTAGACCGTCAACCGCAAGATAGCATGGTTGTGCAAGCTACTAGTGCACACGTTGTTTTCAGAAAACCAATATAAAGTATCACAGGTTGAAGTGGTTAGCATTACACAGTGATGTGTGCCAATCCCACACCTAGAACATACGTTTTAGGGCCTTGCCACACATGAGTGCGCAATCCACCCCTAGTTGCACATGATCCAACTACACCAAGGACACCCTGCTTCCAAAACCTAAAAAGGATCTAGGAACTGCATACAATCTTCACCAACAGAGAGTTTAGGTAGTGATGCCAAGTACTACTAGAGATTGTTCATAGAGTGACGAGATAGGTTAGACAATGGAGTTTCTCATGAAACCTAGAGTAAAGGTGAAAACCAGAGCCCTGAGTCAAAAATCAGTACCCTATGACCCACCAACCCTAGTATCTCGCAGAGACGGCACATGGTACAAAGAACCAAGAAAAACTGTGCATGGGTACGGTTGGATTAGGATTGAGCAGAAAAATGACCATGTAGAGTTACTTAGGTCATATGCAGTAACATCAAATGTTTGTGACAAGTATAGCCACACAGGAAAATCTTCCAACCTATGAAGAGTTAGGTGGATTGCTTTTGCAGGAAGAACAACTTCAAGAGAACTTGAGTCATCGCAACAGGACATTTGATCAAGCTCTTGCAGTGAGAGGACGTGTTGGTAGATTTGGTCGTGGAAGACACCAATAAGAGGTGGAAACTCATATCATGGATCGTTCCAACAATTTCAAGAACAATCTAATGATGGCCCAAATCGAGACAATTGGAATCAAGGCCAAGGTCAAGGACGCGACTATTCCAAGCAAAATAAACCTAGAAATTGTAGGTATTGCAACAAACCTGGCCATTGGGAGCGTGAATGCTTCAAGAAACAGAAGGAGATAGAACAAAGAAAAGGCAAATGGCAAGTGGGCAATTATGCTGATCAACATCAATTTGATGATGATTATTATGAAGACAATTATGCTGATCAACATAAATACGATGATGATCAATATGAAGATGATACAGGTAAGAGTTCAAACTTGTTCATTACAACATTAATGACAAGTGATGAAGCCAAGAATACTTGGTACATTGATAGTGGTGCATCCAAGCACATGACTTCAAGGAAAGAGTGGTTTTCAGAACTCAAGGAAACTCACAATGGTGATGAAGTTGGACAAGCCGATGGCAAATTGCTATCTCTTAAAGGAATTGGAGTGGTACCAGTGAAGTTAGCCAGTGGGAAGATAAAGCGGATAAGCAATGTGCAATATGTACCAGGCTTAACTAGCAATCTACTATCTGTTGGGATGATGGCTGATCAACAACTCAAGGTTGAGTTTGACAGTGACAAATGTCTTGTCAAAGACATCAAGAATCACTACAAAGTGATTGCTACAGGAGCTAGAGTCAACGATAATCGACTCTACAAATTGAATACGAGATCTTTTGCTCAAGCTATGGTAAGCACGGTTGATAGTCGAAGCGATATTTGGCATCAACGATTCGGTCATACTAGTGCTCAAAGTTTATAGATTCTCAAAAGAGGTAATCTAGTTATAGGATTGTCTGATATTTCTTTTGAAGGAAGAATTTGTGAAGGTTGCATTTTGGGATAACAACATTGAGAGAGGTTTCCCAAAAGTGGAGCAAGGAGAGCCAGTGGCATCCTAGATCTTGTCCACAGTGATCTATGTGGACCTATGCAGACTAGATCTCTTAGTGGCTACTATTACTTTATCACCTTCATTGATGACTATAGCAGATGCATTTGGATTTATTTCATAAGCAAGAAATTAGATGCTTTTGCTAAGTTCAGGAAATTCAAGGCATTAGTTGAAAAGCAAACAGGATGTTGCATCAAAACTTTGAGATCTGATGGAAGTGGTGAGTATTTTTCGACAAAATTTATTGATTTTTGCAAAGATCAAGGGATCAAGAGGCAGACTACAACACCTTATTCACCACAACGAAATGGAGTTGCAGAATGAAAGAACAGAACTATTGTTGAGATGGCCAGGGCGATGCTCAAAAGCAAGGGTCTGCCAAACACCTATTGGGCAGAAGCTTTTAGCACAGCTACGCACATCCTGAATCGGTGTCTTACAAAATTCGTGGAAGGTAAGACACCTCATGAAGCTGTTACTGGAAAGAAACCTAGTATTTCTCATTTGAGAGTATTTGGTTGTGATGCTTATGCTCATATTCCTGATGAGAAACAAAGGAAATTGGATGCAAAAGCTATCAAGTGTATTTTCCTTGGATATAATGAGAAAGCCAAGGCATACAGGATGTATGACACAAATGCATAGAAGCTTGTAATTTCTAGGGATGCTACATTTGAAGTGATGGGCCAAGGCAAACAATATGAAGTAATCACTGAACCTTTTGATGAGGGAGCGAAAGTACAAGTCAAGAAGGAAGTGGATTTTGATATAGAAAATCCATTGGACAAAGGCAAGCTTGATGCGGAAATTTCCAAGAGAGTACCTAAATGGTACTTATCAGTCACAGATGGTGCAAAGAAGGGAGATACTCCCGAATCTAGTGAGCAGGGAGAGCTTAGAAGATCAAGTAAAAATTGAAAACCTCCTGCAAGATTAGAGATGAATCTAGCCCTAATGGATTCTGTGCTCAAGGATCAAGAACCAAAAACTTTTGATAAAGCAAAGGAGCACGAGGAGTGGCATGAAGCTATGGAAACAGAAATGGAAGCTATATCAAAAAATAGGACTTGGAACTTGGTTGAGCTACCTGATGGTAAAATGCCTATCACTTGCAAATGGATATACAAGATCAAATATGGAACTGATGGGCAACTCAACAAATACAAAGCATGGTTGGTTGCAAGAGGATTTGTATAGAAGGAAGGTATTGATTTTGAGAAAACCTTCGCACCCGTAGCTAAGATGGTAACTATACGTTCTGTCATTGCTATCTCTGCTTTCTATGGTTGGAAGATCCAGCAAATGGATGTTAAATCTACTTTTCTTAATGGAGTGCTGGATGAAGAGGTGTACTTAGTACAACCTCAAGGATTTATTGAACCAGGGAGAGAGCACCTTGTTTGTAAGCTCAACAAAGCTATTTATGGATTGAAGCAAGCACCATGGGCGTGGTACTCTTGCATTGATGAACACTTTAAGCGAAGGGGAATGGTAAAGAGTGATGCTGATCCTAATCTTTACATTCTAAGGACATCCTTATGAATGGAATCCTATGCTATTTGGCACGTGTGACAAGCCACATCATGACCATCTAACTATTTACAAGTCATATGACCAAAACTAGTCAAGCTAGAATTGTGAATTTTTAACACTCCTCCTCACTATCTAGCTTGGTTCAATCATTGCTTTACTAATCACTCCAAGTGATGATCTGAACTTCATAAAAGGTGTCTTTTGAAGTGGTTTAGTAAGTAGATCAGCTACACATTCATTTCTTGGAACATGCTCCAAAGCAATCTCCTTGGCTTGCACCATTTCTCTCACAAAGTGATGGCATATCTCAATGTGCTTAGATCTTGCATGGAAGATTGGGTTAGATGCAAGGTGTTGGGCTGATATATTGTCATTGTAGATGATTGGTGCCTCCTCTGAATCCATGATCTTTAGTTCCACCAATAATCTCTTGATCCAAAGTACCTCCTTTGTAGTGGTTGTCAAAGCTTTGTACTCGGCCTCGGTTGAAGATAGAGATATAGTTTCTTGCTTTTTTTGAAAGCCATGAAACCACACCTTCTCCTATGAAAGTTGAATAGGCACTTGTTGATTTCCTATCCCTCTTGTCCCCTGCAAAATCTGAATCACTAAATGCATGAAGGTTAATCACATCTCCTCTATATAGAATCCCAAAATCCAATGTACCCGAGATGTATCTTAGAATCCTCTTAGCCTTTTTCCAATGGATATTCAATGGCTTTTGCATGGATTGGCTCAACCTACATACACTAAAGCTAAGATCTGGTCTAGTTATAGTGATCCACATTAAGGAACCTATAAGTTGCCTAAACAAAGTGATGTCCATGAAGGATCTTTCATCATCTTCATTTGGCACTTTTACATCTTGCTCCATTGGTGTGTCAACACTTTTGCATACTTCCATCTTAAACTTCTTCAAAAGACTTTGAGCATAGTTTACTTGACTTATAAAGATAAAATCAGACCCTCTAAGTACTTCTATGCCTAAGATGAAGTGAAGACACCCTAGATCTACCATCTTGAACTCTAAGGATAGATCTATCTTGATTTTTTCAATACCATCAACACTATTTCCACTAATGATGATGTCATCTACATAAATGAGTAAAAGTACAATACCAACATCATAAAACTTAATGTAAAGAGTGGGATCATATTCACTTTGAACAAAAGAAAGTGAAATAAGATAGCAATGTAGTCTTGAATTCCAAGATCTCGAGGCTTGCTTCAAGCCATAGATGCTTCTTTGGAGATGGCATACTTTGTTCTCCATTCCATGCTTGATGAACCCTTGTGGCTGCTCCATATAGATATCCTCTTCCAAAAAACCATTCAAGAAAGCATTAGAGACATCCGTTTGGCATAGAATCCATCCAAAATGTGATGCAAGTGCAATGATTAGTCTTATTGTGACCATCTTGGCCACGGGTGCAAAGTTTCCTCATAGTCTATCCCTCTCTCTTGAGCATAACCTTTTGCAACTAATCTTGCTTTATGTTTGTTAACACTCCCATTTGCATTCAACTTAAGCTTGAAGACCCACTTGCATCCTATTACATTCCTTTGAGGTCTCTCAACAAGCAACCAAGTTTCATTCTCAATCAAGGCATCATACTCATCCAACATAGCTTTATGCCATTCTTTGGAGTTCAATGTATCTTCAACATTAGACGGTTCTTCAAAACTAGATAAAGCATAAGAAGTGGATGAGATACCCTCAACTTGCTGTCCTTTGCCTTGATATGTGAGCCTTGATGGCTCCACTTTTGCCCTTGAAGATCTCCTTGGTGTGATAGGTGGGTTTGGTGCTTGCTCCTCCATGAGCTCCTCCTCAAAACCAAGATCTTGCTCCTCGGCCATCTTCTTCTTGATTGTTGGAGCACTTGAGCCTTCTTCAAGCATATGCATATGATGTTCATCAAAGATGACATCCCTTGAAACAACAAATTTGTTCAAGGATGGGAGATAGAGTTTGTAGCCCTTGCTTGAGCTTGCATATCCAAGCATGATCCCTCTTGTGGAAGATGGATCCTCCTTGGTTCTTGTTTCCAATGGCACATGCACATAACATATACACCCAAAAACTTTCAAGTGATTAAGATTGGGTTTCTTTCCATACAACATCTCATAAGGAGTTTTGCCTTCAATTGCTTTGCAAGACACCCTATTCATCAAGTAGTTTGCACATACAAGAGACTCACCCCAAAAGGATTTGGGCAAACAAGCATCTAATCTTAAAGCCTTAGAACATTCACATAATGTTCTATTCCTTCTTTCAGCAACTCCATTTTGTTGAGGAGTGTAAGGACAAGAAGTCTCTTTCTTGATCCCTTCCTCCTCACAAAAGGCCTTGAACTCATTGGAGATGAATTCTCCACCATTGTCACTTCTAAGAATCTTGATGCTATGATTATGATGCTTTTCCACAAACAACTTGAACTTTACAAAAGTATCAAATACTTGAGACTTGAAAGAAAGTAAGAACACCCAACAATATCTTGAGTAGTCATCAATTAAGGTTAAAAACATGGATGAACCTCCATTAGATTTGGTGCTAGCAATGTGCACATCCGAGTGTATGAGTTCAAGAGGATGAGATGACTTTGTGATGGAGTTAGGAAACACCTTCTTATGTGCCTTGGATAAGGCACAAGCTTCACAAACCTTGTCTTCCTTCCCAATAGACCTTGGTAGGCCTAAAGCATACTCCTCCTTGATCATAGCCTCCATGGAACCCGAGTTGACATGTCCAAGTCTTTTGTGCCATAAAGTAAAGGTAGATATCTTGCTCTTCTCGGCCAACATGACAACATTAGTATCCACAAATGCATCCAGCTTATAAAGTTTGCCAAGTCTAGTGCCCTTAGCCACTATCTTACCCTTCTTCTTGATGAAACATTCATTTGAAGCAAAGTCAACATTGAAACCATTGTCTACCATTTGGCCAACACTTAGTAGATTCTTTGTTATTGTAGGAATGTACAAAACACCTTCTATGTTGATCTTTTTGGAAGATCCTAAGCAAAGGGGAATGCTACCAACTCCTTCAATCTTACAAGCTTCATCATTTGCTGTATAGATAGACTTTATAGGTCCATCATAAGATAAGAGAGAAGAGAAAAACTCCCTTTTACTAGTCATGTGTGAACTAGCACCCGAGTCAATCCACCAAGGATCTTCTCCTTTGAAGCTTGTTGAAGAAAATATGGACATCATGAGAGAGTCCTCATGTGAACTCTCCTCCTCCTCCTCTTTGCTCATGTTGGCTTGGCTTTGATCTTGCTTCCTCTTGAAGCATTCCGAGGCATAATGCCCCATCTTGCTACAATAGTAGCACTTCACCTTTGATTTGTCCTTCTTGACTTTGGTGGTTGATGGAGATGCCTTTGGGGGTCCTTCTTGATCCTCAAGCTTTGTAGACTTCTTGAATGTTGATCCTTTGCCTTTGGACTTGCCTTTGCCTTTGGTGAAGAGAGCTTGGTCATCTCCACCTTGGATGGAAATCCTATCCATCCTCTCTTGCATTTGGCTCCTTCTTGATTCCTCGGCCATGAGCGTGCCTTGGAGTTCTTCAAGTATGGGTAGCTTACCCATAATTGCATATCCCTGAACCAAATTGTCAAATTCAAAGCTTAGTCCATTCAATATGAGTTGAACAAGCTCTTCATCCTTGATAGGGTCACCTATAAAGGCTAGCTCTTTGTTCAATTCCTTTACTCTTAGGACAAAAGTATGTGCACTCTCTCCTTTCTTTTGATAGCTTCTATAGATTTGATTCTTCAAAGCTAACATTCTAGTTTGGTTCTTGGATTCATAGACCTTTTGCAAAGTCTCCCAAGCATCTTGAGCTGAAGTGCAATCTCCTACCTCTCTTAAGAGTTCATTTGCAACATTCATTTTTATGCAATGTAGTGCAACATTGCACCTCTTGATGTATTTGGCTTTTTCTTGAGGATGAATAGGTTCACCCTCATTACCATTTACAATTTCCATCAGATCTTGCATGATCATGATAGATTCCATTCTAACTTTCCATATGGAATAGTTAGTTTTGTTGAGCCTTTCATTAGTATCCAAAAGATATGCATTTATAGATGCCATCTAGTCTCCTAATCAAGGACTTGACACAAATGAAGGTTACTTCTATTGATTTGATTGAAGGTCTACCTTATCCCACTTCTTAGGGACCTGAAAAGATCAGTAATAGACTTCCTATAAAGATCTAAGAATGATCTCTAACAAAATCAAATCATAGAATACTAGAAACAATGCACTTGCTTGATTGAAGTAGACAATACTAGTAGAATTGCCCCTCTTTCTATAAAGAACATTAAAGATTCCAAATTATCTGATCAAGAGTGAATTTCAGCAACCTAATATACTTCCAAAATCACTTGTAAAAGATCTAAATGGAACTTAATGAGGATGCAACACAATCTACTATCCAATCACAAGCAAAAAATGATCAAAATTGATGAAAAATTGATCTAATTTGGTGCATAAGTCAAGCAATGGTTGGACTGAACCTAAATCACTTTAGGAGGTGCCTACTACACCTTAGAACAGCCTTGAAGAGTCCCCAAAACTCTGATCTTCCCTCTCCTTGAATGCTAGATAGCCTTCTCTATGAAATCACCTCCAAAACTCGCTTAGAAATCAATGCTTGGAGCAAGCAAAACTTGCTATCTTGGTAATGTGAATTGAATTCAACTTTGCCTCTGGTTTTAGACACCTAAACACCTGAAAATGAAGTCACACAACACCAATCTCCAATGTATTTGACTCACTTTGAGTTCTAGAATCAATACTAGATGCCAAGATCCAATCTACACAAGATTTAGATCAAAAATTGTGATCAAATTGAATGAAAACCAAGGATTTAGCTCATTTCAACCTTTAGGCTCTGATACCATGTAAAAATTACAGCAAATAAGGATCCTAAAACACTTGAAATGATGAGGGAAACAATAGATTATGATTTCATAAGATTAGCACAAGTTGAACCATCAAAATCCATCAAAAATCTATGCTTGAACCTCACTAAATGGCCCAAATCCTTGAAGAAGGCTTCACACGTGTGAAAGTACGGCCTCCCACAGTCTGAGTACTGTACACCAGACCTACATTCAATCCTATAATCATTAGTAATCACAAGTACTCAAACAATTATGAACATAGAGAGCAATTGCACCATTATGAGAGAAAAAACATGAAATTGCTTGATTGATTTTGGTGAGATATCATCACCTATATATACATGATCCATCACGGTTTTGGGCAGGTATGAGTAGCCCTAAACCTATCCCTAATGCTAATTTTGGTGGATCTTTCATCCCTACCAAGTTAGGGTTGGAATCTTGGAGATCCCTCAACAATGCAAAAATTACCAAAAATAGCTCCTATTTTTTCTCCCTTGTATCTAAGCATAATTTGGACTCATTCCAAAGGTTCTAACACTTAGGTCTACTTGAGAACATCCTTATGAATGGAATCCTATGCTATTTGGCACGTGTGACAAGCCACATCATGACCATCTAACTATTTACAAGTCATATGACCAAAACTAGTCAAGCTAGAACTGTGAATTTTTAACAATCAAAATACATTATCATTTTGTTCGAGAGAAAATTATTGATGGAGCCATTGATCTTGTTTTCTGTAAATCTGAAGATCAAGTGGCAGATATTTTTACTAAGTCATTAGGTAGATGTAAATTTGCAAAGTTTCGTACTCTACTAGGAATAGAAGAATGTAATTTTATCATTGAGGGAGAGTGTTAGAAATCAATGATAAACTTCATTGTTACACTTCTTAGTTACTGTTTACGATGTACTTTATTACTAGCTGTAACTAGTCATTGGCTAGTCTAGTAGTCTACTCTTAGGTTCTCCCTCTCTATCAGGGTTCAGGGTTTATATGTACATTTTACATTCAGTATGTTGCAGTGTGATAGATTGATAGTGTGTGTTCTTCTTCCGGCTTCTTTGGTGATTGCTTATGGTGAATGCTTGATGTTGCATATCTGATTATTGACACATTTCCTGTGAATACATGCAGTCAGAGTTTCTCAATCTGCCAGATGCATTAATCCTTGTATTAGATCCTGGTGGTATTGGCTAAAACAGGTCCCGAGTAGTCTGCAGCTCATTGTCTGCCGCAACTGTATTAACAACTCAGGATTTTTCAGGTCCACTTGGTTTATCAACTTCTTGATCCAACATAGGCCGTAGCAGGTTTGGGATCTTAGTACCATCCATAGTTCTGATGCCTTGGTCAGGTGACTTCTGCTCACTAGGCATGGATCGCAGTGCCAATGATGATCGTAATCATAAGCCAAGTTTGCTAAGATGTCTGCGCAGTAATTTTGATCTCTTGGAACATGCATCCATTCTATTAGGGGAAAGTTCTTTATGAGTTCTCGGATGGATGCGGTGTAAGCTTGTAGAATGTGGGTTTGGATCTGATACATCTTGGTCATGTTTCGGATTAGGAGCTGAGAATCGCCCACGATTCTTAGAGTGTGTATGATAGGTGCGAACTTGATTGCCATGTGTAGGCCGGACATGAGGGCTTTGTATTTGACAGTATTATTGGTGAATCCTGCACCAAGCATAATGCCTATGCTTGCTAGTTCGATTCCCTTGGGATCACGTAATGTGGCTCCTATGGCACCCTCGCTGTGAGAATGCCGACATGCTCCGTCTATGCTCAGGGTATAAGTATCTCATTCTTGAGCAATCTCCATTTTTTTTTTCATCAGGTGGAGTTTGTTTTCTTTCCAAAAGTATATACAAGAACAATGTCGATTTTGTTGGTCACCACCTGAAAAATGAGTGAGAGAAGTGGGGAGTGTATTATACACTGTACAGTTTTTGCATCTGCTAACTTCGGTAGGTTTTGATCATGTTGATATTGACTCGGTGTTTAAACACCTCGCCGTTCAACTCAGCTAATTTTGCGGTGTTATTTTCGTACAACTTTTGGATCACTTAAGGGCCATTCCATCTGGGGCCCAACTTCTGAGGCATTAGCTCATGCCTTGCGTCATAGAATAGTACTAACTGTCCTTGGGTGAAGTGGTAGTCTCGCAAGCTTAGATCATGGACTTCTTTCATCCGTCGTTTGTGAGCCTCCTGGTGGTTTAATGCAGTTATCACGTGTTTGTCTAGATCTTGCAAGGTGTTCAGTCGTTGTTGGATGGACTCTTTCCCTCCTAGGTCGTGTTTCATGGCAAATTGTAGGGATGGTAGTTCCACCTCAATAGGCAGAATACATTCCTGCCCATACACTAAGAAAAATGAAGTATGATTGGTGCTAGCCTTGTACGTGGTATTGTATGCCCATAAGGCAGAGTATAGCTTCTTATCCCAATCTCGTTGGCTTTCTGACACAGTCTTTCTTAGAATACCCACTAATTGTTTGTTCGTGCTTTTTGCTTGACCATTGGCCTGTGGGTGGTAGGAGGTGCTTTTGCAATGTTTGATCGTTAGCTGATCAGTCAGGGCCTTGATTGTTTTGTTCAGGAAGTGGGTCCCTCTATCAGATACGATCTCCCAGGGAGTACCAAATCGCCCTATCACTTGTTCGAGTAAGAACCAGGCTGTTTTTTTCGAGTTATCCTTTGCTACTGCTCGTGCTTCGGCCCATTTAGTCCTCCACAATGTCAAATTTTCACTCTTCAGGCCTTTCATGAAAAGTGTCCCGCTTTGTACATGGATCTTATTTGTGATTTGACCACATTGAGTGGTACCCTTCCTCTTTTGGAAAAGATGGTTTGGGCCACTGGTACTGGGGTACCACTTGTGTGAGCCACTTCCCTCTTTTGCACTTGTTGGTGGTGTAAATGGCAAGTACTTCACTTGCTTGTCTTTCTTAATTGAGTAGTCCTCTTTGCTACTTGTGGTCAACCACTACCACTTTTAGGTAGGATGGTTTTTGTTAAGCAACTTTTGATAAAATTGGAAAAACAAATCATATTGATTTCTTGGCTTGCTACAAATGTTGTACCATGCAAGTATTAGCTCATAAATGCAAAATGCCAAGTTTGGCCTATATAGAACTCAAGCTACATGGTTATGTAATGTCTTGTTTGAAGAATACAACTTGCATATAGTTTGTAGACATAGAATTGGCAAAGTCATGCTTGTAGAAACTCGTGGCAATTCACATGCATTAATTGTAAGTGATCCATAGTGACATGCAAGGCATGCACAAAGTATAATGGACACATGCATGATGATTTGTACTTTGTTAGTTAGAATTAGTACACTTGTAAAAAGTTGGTAGAATTTCATGCATGGCAAGTGACAAATGTCACATAGACTCTAGATGTCACTTTAGTTGTCATTTTGGAATGGATAGATGTGGGTCTACCTCAAGCTACCTCAAACTTCATAAATATGTTAGCTCTCCTCACAATCTATGATGAAGAACCAAAGTTTTGTAGCTACCTCATGCCATTTTGGATCTAAACTATTTTGCTTGTTATCTCTCTAGCTTTCTCTCTCTAACTCGTGTTGAAGCTAATGCTAATACACTAAAATCTTGTGGTGCTCTACCTTCACTGCCCACTGTGTCATATCTCTTCCTGCGCCCATACATAACCCGTTTGTAGCTCCAAATCGCTGGCTATGGTGGAAATCTCCTCCTACTGTCTGCGGCATGTGCTGCCCTACTTGTGACCACCTCCAGTCTGGCTGACATTATTTTTGTCTACTGCTCCACCTATGGCCAACATAAAAAATGTCATGGTTATGCTTTGTTGCTTGTTTGTAGCTTGTATCGGCTCGTTGGTGGCCCTGGCCTAGCTTGTTGGAGCTCATGAGATTTGTATTTGCTTATGGAAATCATCCATTGCGGCATCTAGCTGAGATCTCTTTACATTTTGCTACTGGTTTATGCTCTATCTGCAACCTGGTCCAGTAATAATCCTGCTAATCTACATCACCTACGGATTCATGCCTCATTGCCACAATAGAATCCCGAAAGGTTTCTACCTTGGTGACAAGCAAGGTTTCGGAAGGCAAGGCAAATGGCAAGCATGAATTGCTTCATGGACACAAAGGCAAATGTAGAATGCGGAAACAACAATCATGACTAGTGAGATCTTGCGACAATTTGGCTATCTCACTCATCACTAAGGTACTCTAATTTCAACTCAATATCATTGCACGTTATGTCATTGTTGTGAAGGATGGTCACTTATTGAATCTTTCTATTTGTGATCCGTACTATGATATGCTGGAGTGTATAAGCGTGGGATACAAAATTGTGTGATACAAGGTTGTAAATGGTGTTTTTAGAATGCATATAAAAATTGTTGATTGCAAGTAGTATCGCAAGTATTATTGGAGAGTTTGTGCTGTTTGAAATCCGGTATTTACACATAATGTATAGTTTAGAGCTAACAACCATATAGCATCTTGTTAGACTACATGAGGAATTGGGTTGTTTGAATGTGTTAAGCTATCAAAATCACCTAACCGACGTACGAGATTACGGCCTAGCTTATGAATGATTGATTGCTTTATATAAGGGTTCTTGTTCATACTGCAGAAATGCAAATGGTTGTATTATGAAATTTTGGCTATCGATATCATCCAGGAGATTCATAGCTGAATTAATAATTCCGATCCAACTAGTTGAAGTATCAAGGTTGGAAATGTACACTTTATAGTATGGAACTGTTAGTTAAACTGCTCTACAAAATCGTTAACTTCAGAAGCGTTGTTTCCATTTTCATCACTTATGGAAAGTATTAACTGGGCCCGACCTCTGTGAAACACCAGAGCGGGTAGTTCACCGAAAACAGATGAAACACGCTGTCACGGTTAAGTTGCAAAGTAAGCACACCATTTTGGTACTGTCTAGCGAAACACCTAGACCCGGAATCTGGGAAACGTTACCGTCCAGTGAACAAGATGGCATGCGTAATGTACTCACCACATTTCACTTGACCTACCCCACTTAGAAGAACAATGTCTAGGGTGTCCGATAGAAACTGAACAATTTCAATGGATATACCCTTAACAGTCGTAGAACTTTAGCAGACACATAATCTAATATCATAGACCAAAGTAGGGGTCTAGAAGTGAGATAACAACAACAATGAGTTGGACCCCGTATGATGGGGGAAGAGGGTCAATTCCAACCTGCGCTTAGTGACATCTGTCAGCTAAGGCAGAGAGGACCCCCATACTACTATTTTTTCACCCCAGAACTCTACCAATATCTATGCCCTGGAGACACTCTACGTAGCACACAACATTGTGGGGAGTACAGCTACTTCAAAGAATATGTACTCATAGAAGACAGATTTTGGCATATGACAGAAGCCACCTCTGTCACATACGCATATATAGCCCACCCCCTTCTACTTAGAGAACTAACGATACGGTCACCTGGATCAGCCAGTAGCACCAATCGAGACTAGGAATATGACTTAGGAGAAGATCCTAGGTACAGAGTAGACCTATGTGATTGTAACGCCACAAGTTCACTGTTAGAGATGAGAACAATTTAGAGGTTTGAAAGAAGAAATTAGATCCAGCAAGTCTAAGATACTACCAAACCCTCTAGGTAGTCATATTTCTAAAGGTCCGAAATATTTTCAATAATTAGGGTCCTTGAAATTCATGTATGGTCCAAACACCACAATGGCAGGGATGCGTCCCAATCTTCCTCTAGGACCTAACATGCCATACATCGGTACTTCGCATCTAACCATTACTATCTACTCTTTGTTTACGAGGACGTTTCGCATTTGAGGAGGGGGATATGTGATACCACATATTTGTATATTTACTCAAGAATGGCAATATATACTTGGAAATGAGGACATGCGCTAGACAAATATATGCTATGAAGAGGCCTACATCATTTTTTGGATATAATTGCTAAGGACCTGTCTTTTATTTAAGGACATGACCTCTTGAAATGAAACGACGCTTGGAATACGAAGCGACTAGATTCGTATCGTCATACTGAACTGTCAAGTGTACAATTTGCATGTACTTGTAACTTATATGATACCTAGAATTCATAAATGGAGCGACACACCAGGAATTGTAAGAGGTGTGTTTGTTTGCTCCGTAGGCTATAAAGTAGACATGCTTCATTTTTCACATTACCAAGAGAGAGAGAGTTATTATATGTTGGAGATTGAAGAAGTGAATAGAGCGTTTAAGGTTATTTTCTTATATCTATGTTTTCCGCACTGCTGAGTGTGAGTGACTTCGGGTCTACTAACAATCTCCTATGCATTACTTAAATCATTCTTTGGTTAGACAATACGATATTTCATTACAATCGTTTGTTGTGTTTCCGTAAAGTTGATCTCAAAAATTGTCTTGCCTGAATGAGCGAATACTTTGTGTTCGACATTCGAGTAAACATAACCTTGGTGCAGTTTTTCACAGTTGCTGATAGAAAAGTATGTATGTTGTGAAATGTTGGTCTCTAATTGAGGAATTGAGTTATCGATCTGTGATTGTGTTAGTAACGAAGATAATTGTTTCTAATATATTTGTGAACTATTTAAGTTCTTTAGCCATGACTGGGCTTTAGTTGTTGAGGACTTCTGTCTAGAATACATTAGTTCAAGATTTTGTCTGTTTGTACGTGTTTGCATCGAACATAACACAGTTCTTTGCTGAAAACTTAATTAGTCAGAGTGTAATTCATTAGATACAGAACGCTTTTTCTTCGGTTTGATAGAGGAAGACTGATGTTTTGAATTCATTAATTTTATACACCCTTACCAAAAGTGGTACTGGTTGCTTATACAATATCTATTGACAACTAGATTTTATCTCGACTCCATTTGAAATAAGTCAAGTCTGTATCAATTTAACAACTTCTAAGGGCTATCTCCTTGGGAAATGACATAAATACTACACATATCTAACAATTCTTTGTTGGTATACTACGACACAATTCCTTCGCTTTTAGCATACAATGAGCCATCTCCATAACAGTTCTGTTTTTGCGTTAAACGATGTCGTTTTCCTGAGGCGTATGTGCAGCCGTGAGTTGGCACTTAATGCCATGCTCTTTACAGTAGTCATTAAAAGCATTTGAACAAAACGCTCCTCCACGATTTGTGTAATCTTTTTTAGTTTGAACCTTTCTCATTCTCAACAAGCTTGTGCCACATTTTGAAATTTCCAAAAGCGTCGGACATATCACATAGAAAATACACCCACATATTTCTACTGAAATCGTCGACGATCAACATGAAATAAAAAGATCCCCCCAATGCCATAGTTTGTATTTTTCCACATAGATCAGCATGTACAAGTTCTAGAGGAGACTCCACGTCATTGCTGCTCTCACATGGAAAAGGCTTTCGTTGTTGCTTGCCCATCAAACAAGCTTCACTGTCAAAGATTAATGCTCCTGTTTTCTTGAAACATACCGTCAAGTTGCAATCTATTATTGCAAAAACAGACAACAGATTCTTCGCAATCTCAAGAACATAAAGCACATCAGACAACTTTCTGGTTTTACCATTTGTTGACACAAAAGATGTGAAAATTGTCAACATTTCCTTGTCTAGTTTTAGGCCAAAATTGCTAAAAATGGCACATAGTTTAGGATCTGACTTTTCACACGTGTGAAACAGGTCTAGATATTTTTAGTAAGTGTATTTTTTCAGTATGAAGAAGTTTCAAACTTCAAGACCTTCGAAATGAGTCCATTTTCATGTATTTTGGACATATATGCCAATTTTACCTATATAGGGCATATTTTAGGTAAGGAGGGTCTAGAGAGAGGAGAGAGAGTCATCTCTCTCAGCTATATATAGCAGGTAGGCCGTGGAGAAACAGGTTGGAGCAGATCCATTGTATTCATTTGCTTAATGAGAGATTTTTCTATTGGGTTCTCCTTCCATTGTTGGCATTGTGTAGTGATTGAGTTCAAGCTTTGTGTGTATGATCTTAGGTGCTTTCCAAAAGTGGTAGGCTGATGTATTATGGACTGTATAATGCTATTTTGGGCCGCACTTGATGTTTATGGAAGTTTCCATTTGTGATAAATGTTTTTTGATCAAGTTCTTTGCATTCTAGGTAGCATAGAATGTGTTGCCAATTCCTAGCTTATGTAGTTTGGAGTGCAAGCATTCAAGCCAATGATCTTGGAGTTTAGATCCACTTAGGATCTGTATTTTTCACATGGTATCAGAGCTGGTTGGCTTCTATTCATAGTAAGTATTCCATTTTTGGTGATATTTGGATGTTTGATCAAGTTCTAGCATGATTTTGCATTGCTTTGTTGATCAAATCTTACTAACATTTGTTTTGTGAGTTGAACTTGTGGATCAAAAGCATATTTCAGGTCTATTGAAGATCAGAGGCTGAAAAGAAACTATTTTGGATCAGATCATAACACCTAATCATTTGTGATTGTGAGGCTTGTGCATATTCAATACTAACAATGTTCTTTTCAATCCTATTGTTGACAATCTCCATTCTTGGATGAACACTCTCCTTAAGTGGATGAAACTTCTCCTTAAGTGGATGACAAATGCTCTTTTGAGTGAGTTGTAATTCTCCTAAAGGCTGAGCAAAGCTCCCATTTGGATGAAAGATCCCCTTTTTGGGTGAACATATTGCAAGCTCCATTGTGAAGAGCATATTGTAAAGATTGTCATCAATTTTGGCATAATTTTTGGTGTACTTTGTTGAGCATGTAAGTAACTCTCCTTATGTAATTTGATTGGAGCATTTGCTGGAAGGTGTTAACCATTATGCAAGTGTGTTTTCAGGTTCTTAACAGGTTGAGGAACATTCTCATGTGAAGTGATCTTAGATCTACATCTAAACACCAAGATTTGACAAGATAGTGAAGCTAGTCTTGTGATTCACTAAGTGTGCTCATTCATTCACCTCTAAATCTTGTATTTATCACTTGCTGGAGTTTATAAACTTTTAGAAGTGTGGTTTACATGTGGTTTTACAGGTTGAGTCAATATCTTAGTGTGTTGATCATATGTTGATCAAGTTTGTTCATTACTAGGTAATCTTGGCATCCTAGTTTTGGGTATTTTCTAAGAATGCAAGTAACTCTTCACACCATAACTTGATTTGGTCACTTGCTGGAAAGTTTGAGAGCTTAAGCAAGAGTGTGTTCAGGTTGGTTTGATTTTGTAATCCATTCTTAGTGTGTGCAAAGTGTTGCATGTGTTTCAATCTTCCTTTCTATGCTTGGAAACCATCTAGGTTCAAGATAGAAGTGTTTTAGGGTCCTAAATCTTCATAGATCTCTTTATCTATCATTTGTTGAGAGAAAAGTGAGTGCTAAGTGCTTTAGGACAAAACCTAAAAGTTGAAGAAACATTAGAATCATGGCTTCCAATGGTGGGATCATGCTAGAGTCTAGTGAAAAGTTGAGTTCATCAAACTACTCTACTTGGAAAGTGAGGATGGAGTCCTTACTTGAGTTGAATGAACTCATGGACATAGTTGCAGAAATTGAAGAGAGACCTCTCACACTTCAAGAGCAACAAAGGTTTGATAAGAAGGCCAAAAGGGCTCTTCATATCATTAAAATGAATGTTACAAATGAACTTCTCAAGGAAGTTGGAAAGTGTCAAAGTGCAAGTGAGGCATGGAATGCCTTAAAGAAGCTCTTTGAATCAAAGTCCACATCTAGGGTATTGACCCTAAGGAGACAAATATTTTCTAGTAGGCAAAGAGAGGGTGAAAGTGCTCATGCATTTATCTTGAGAGTTAAGTCCCTAAGTGATGATTTAGCATGCATTGATGAGAACATAAAAGATGGTGAAATAGTCCAAGTTATGTTGAATGGTTTGCTAAATGAACATGCTAACCTTGTGCAAAGTTTTGCCATTCAAAGAGTCTTGCCAAGTGTGGTTGACTTGCAAGAAATCTTATTGGCTGAAGAACATAGGTTGCAATCAAAGCTTGATGGTGCATCCTTGCAAGGTGGAGGTGAAGAGGCTTTCTTCACAAAAGGCAAATTCAAGGGCAAAGGTAAAGGCAAAGGGAAATGGTCCAAAGGTGGTAACTTTGATCATGATGATCACTCTTCCTCTTCCTCTTCTACTAAGAACAATAAGTCAAAGTTCAAGTGCTTTTATTGTGGGATAAAAGGACATTTTGCAAATGAATGCCATAAGAAACAAAATGCTAGATCTAGGTTGAGATCTAATGTACTTCTTGGAGATGATAATTGTTGTGCTAACTTGGCAAGCTTTGGTGAATCTATGGTCAATTTTTTGGATCCATTGGATCTTGAAGATGCACTAGTGTTACCTACTAGTCATATGGAGTCATGTGGAGCTAAATTAGCATCATGTTTGTACTCTTCTACTCATGGACTTCCAAGGCTTGTTGGTTCTTCAATGGTGCTAGATGGCAAGTGCAAAAATGGAAAAGGTAAGGAAGGAGCTAACTTCATCAATGGAGTTGATGAAGATTCTTCTTTGGAAGTGATTGTTGCTAATGACTTGTTTGTTCATATGGAAAAAGATGGAGATGCTAAGTGTCATTCTTTGCAAGAAGATGGTTGTTCTTCTAATTCTTTTCATATTGATGTATGTAATCATGTGGGAAAAGATGATGGTGCTTTGAGCATGCTTGAAGGAAATGGTTCTTTTACATCTTTTTGTGATAAAGTCATTTGTGCAACAAGTGGTGTCACATTTCTTCATAAAAAGAGTAGATCAAAGGTTTCTATCATGAGACTTGGTGAGGGAGATCACAAGTCAAAAGGAAGAGAAGTATGTGAAGTGTTCAAAGTAGGATGTACTTTGAATGATGTTTTTATGAACGATAGTGAGGAAGAATCATTATCATATGACTCATTACCTAAATCATTGAGTAGAAGTTCATGTTTGAAAAGAGAGAGTACTTCAATCACTCTTATGTTGAAGGTACTAAGGATTCTTTTCTTGGCTTCTAATATTCAAGAGTCTTCTACTTCTTATGGTGCAACTATCAAGAGGGAGGTTTCTAACTTTTGTGGTGCTAGCATTAAGAGGGAGTCTTGTGAAGGAAAGGGCAATGGAAGAGTGGTTCTTGGGAAGATCCAAAGCATGGATCTAACATCTCTTCATCAACTCAAAGCATTCTATGATTGTGGTGGATTGTTCATTCATGGTCAAGATGGCAAAAGGTTGGTTGAAGAAGACTACATGGAGCAACTCAAGTGGCAACTTCTTCAAGGCAAGGGAGATATCATTGGTGAGCTTATTGAGGTTTGTTATGAACTCAAGAGGGCTGTTTTGATTAGGTTTGATACTCATCTTCACCTACTCTACTTCATGTTAAATGGAAATGTTGGAATCTATCTTTTGGTTTATGATGGTGGCATTGTTTTCACTAACTATAGTGAAGGGTCAAATTTGAGCATTGATGAGATCTTGTGGGATCTTAATCATGTGTTTGAGAGGGAGTATCTTCAGAGTTTCAGATCTGAAGATGTTCACATATGCAAGATCTTTGATGTCTTATTGGAAGATCAAGAGGTTGATCTTGGATTGCTTCATCAACACCAAGAGACAAGTGGCAATTCGAAGCTAGTGAAAAGCATCAAAGAAGAGACAAATGGCCAAGGCATTTTGGATATGTTTTTACAGGTTCTTGAAGGTTCAAGTAAGGTCTTTGGAGCTGCAAGGAAGTGTCTTCTTACTCTACCTCACTTGCCTAATCTCATGTATGAACATTGTTATGTCAATGTGTTGAAATTGTCAAATTTCAATAAAACTAGTTCCATAGTTTTGCATCCTCTGGATCTTGGAGATGGAATAGTTATCATTGCTGGTTTGTATGATCAAGTACATGAATTCGTTCAGATCTTGAAAGGTATTGAAGTGGTCAATATGTTTTCTTTTGAACAAAGTTCAAGATCTAGTATTCTAGTGTTGGCAAATTGGCAACTTGTTGACATTGTAGGATCAAGCGTTGTGTGCAAATCTTGTGGAGGTACTTCAAGTATTTCAAGTTCAGGTTTTGGTCATTCAAATGGAGTAGGGAACACATCTTTTTGGCATTCATTCACTCAAAGGCTTTCATGGATTGAAGATCTACAAAGGCAAGGTGGTGATGGAAGTTCATTCATGGAGATACATGTTGCATTCACTATATGTATAGTGAAATGTGGAGGAGGCATGCAAACACTTGTTGATCACTTTCATTTACAACTTGTTTGCTGCTATTTTACAGAGAAACCAGAGATGGATACATGGAGGAATTCATTAATTGAGATTCTATGTTCTTTTACATGTACCATTTTTATGATTCTATGTAAAATTGATGTAAGAAATAGTGAAGCATCCTATATGGACACTATTATCTATATCAATTATGTTGTGTCCTATTTTGTACATATTAGGATCCTTGAGAAGAGATCTATTCTGATGATGGAGATCATTCTTAAGTTGGAACAAAGTAGTGTTGTAAAACTAGCAAGTTAAGTTGAAGAGGGAGTGTGAAAATTGTCAACATTTCCTTGTCTAGTTTTAGGCCAAAATTGCTAAAAATGGCACATAGTTTAGGATCTGACTTTTTACACGTGTGAAACAGGTCTAGATATTTTTAGTAAGTGTATTTTTTCAGTATGAAGAAGTTTCAAACTTCAAGACCTTCGAAATGAGTCCATTTTCATGTATTTTGGACATATATGCCAATTTTACCTATATAGGGCATATTTTAGGTAAGGAGGGTCTAGAGAGAGGAGAGAGAGTCATCTCTCTCAGCTATATATAGCAGGTAGGCCGTGGAGAAACAGGTTGGAGCAGATCCATTGTATTCATTTGCTTAATGAGAGATTTTTCTATTGGGTTCTCCTTCCATTGTTGGCATTGTGTAGTGATTGAGTTCAAGCTTTGTGTGTATGATCTTAGGTGCTTTCCAAAAGTGGTAGGCTGATGTATTATGGACTGTATAATGCTATTTTGGGCCGCACTTGATGTTTATGGAAGTTTCCATTTGTGATAAATGTTTTTTGATCAAGTTCTTTGCATTCTAGGTAGCATAGAATGTGTTGCCAATTCCTAGCTTATGTAGTTTGGAGTGCAAGCATTCAAGCCAATGATCTTGGAGTTTAGATCCACTTAGGATCTGTATTTTTCACAGTGAGGCTAGCAATTGTTCAAACTATCTTTGCAATCGACTCCCTCATGTTTCACTTGAAGGAAAGTCACCATATGAAGCACTTTATTTGAAAAAACCTAATGTTGATCACCTTAGAGTATTTGGATGCATATGCTTTGTCCATATTCCCTTCGAAACGAGAAAGAAGGATGATCCTTGTGCAAGCAAAGGAGTAATGGTTGGATATTCATCCAACAAGAAAGCCTATCGAATCTACATCCTCTCTACTTCTAAAGTAATTGGCTAATAAGATTTTTTGTTAACTTCGAAACAAAAAGTACTTTAGATAGAGAACAAACTTTTGATGATGAAAGCTTTAAGGGAATGGTCCCTATGCCTTCAATAGCACACTCATGATCATTTGCTGTGTAGATGGACTTCTTGGCTCCCTTCATAAGGTGTCATGGATGAAAAAGAATGCTTGGAGCTACACATATGTGAGGAAGCTCCACTGTCGATGTACCACGAACCATCCTTCTTGAAAGAAGATGAAGAAAAACTCGAGACCCTATGTAAGACTAAGCAAAAAACTGTGAAATAGATCTCACTAGTTTGACAATCTCTCTAAAACAAGATTTGAATCATAAAAAAAGATGAAGTATGGCAAAAGTTATGGTTCTCTGAATTTCACACATGTGAAATACTCCAAAAATGTCAAATTGACTCAAATACAATCTATTTGTATGAAACAATTTGCCTAGATCCTCTAAATTTTACCTAAATCACATATAGATGAGATTGCTCAACTTTTGGATGATTTTTGTGATCATTCAAGCAATAAACGACATGTACTCACGATTTGCCACAGGTCTAGGCGCCCTACCTATGACTATTCAAAAGCTTATAACTTTTGATTGGCTTATCCAACTGTCATGATTCAAATTGCATCAGATTTTGCACATTTCTAGCTTTCTAGTGGCCCAAATTGCATGAAATTTGGATCTAAGGTGAGAGAGAACCACCAAACTGAAAATGGGCGGATTTCACACGTGCCTGCACCTGAAATTCCGTACAGTACCTGATCTGGACCATTCAAAGTGGTTTGACGCTTTATATCACCAAAAAACTGCAAACTAGCTAGAAAGTAGAATCTAGACAATTTCTAGCTTGAAATTTGATCAAATTTGCAAACTTTTTGATTAGATTTGCTTGTAAATCTTAGGTAGGCTCTGATACCATGTTGAATTTACACGTGGGGGATGCCCTACACATGTACTTTTGATTTCCTAAGCCCAATAATACCATAAAGATCAAACTAGCATTGATTGACAATAGGAAAGCTGATCATACAAGAAATATTATTGTGTTACAAGCAAGATCTGTCAACAAAACATGAAACTAAGTACAATAAATGTCTCAACTTGGCTAGAGAGAGAATATGAAAGTACAAACTCGAGTAGAGAGAGAGAGGGCACAAAGAGCTTAGTCTCCAAATTTGCATTACACACAAAAATCATCATCTTCTCAATGAGAGTACATCACATATATATAGATCCATGAACTCTCCTCCTACTTTGAGTTGAATTGGAGTTATGAATCCACCTCTCAAGCTATCTAGACTTATTCAAGCCACCTCAATATGTCTAATTGTGCCACCTAGTATTTTCATGCATTAAATGTGGCATGCAAAGTACAAATGGCAATTCCTATGGTAGCTCAAGTTTCTACTTCTACCTACCTTGAATATTTTATTCTAAGATGGGTCTTTACTAAGCCAAAAGAGCTCAATTCATCTTTGGCATTTTTAGGACCCCTACTTACAACATTAGATAGATTTTTCCAATATTTTGACAATGCACTTATGGATCTTCTATCCATCTTGTCTCCTGCAAAATTTGAATCCGAAAATGCTCTCAAGTACAAGTTAGATCCTTGATAGAGAATGCCAAAAAATCTAGTAGAAGAGACATATCTAAGCACTCTCTTGGCACTTTTCCAATGATGCATCAAAGGACCTTGCATATATTGACTTAACTTGCTTACACTATAACTCAAATCTGGATGAGTGATTGTCAAATAGATTAAGGAGCCTATTAGCTTCCTAAAGAGTTTGATGTCCTCAAAGGATGCTTCATCACAATCATTAGTAACTTTACAAGCTTGCTCCATAGGGGTGTCAATCCCTTTACAATCTTTCATGCCATATTCCTCATTGTAGATAATGCTTATCTCCATTCAGTTTGTGTGACCATTTAGCTCAAAGTCTTGATCCAGTGGTAGCCATATCTCTGATAGCTAAATGTGAGACTGAGCATTTGCTTTTCGATATGATAACAAAAGATCATTGAAGACTTTTTAATCCTGCATTCTATGTCATTATTTGTTTTACTATCCCAGCCTTGATCCATGAGATCTGACAAAGTCTCATCTGATAAATCCTTGCAAACAAATAAAGTTGGTGTCCTACGAACACTAGCACTCGAGAAAAAATCAACAAATATATGTAATGAGATAAACCAACTTAGGTGAACAATTTTCGAGCCTGTGCTTATCTTCATAGCATTTCTAATATCAATGAGTAGCTTGCATCTCAAGGATTCAAAAACAATACTGTCAGGAGTAGGCCACTCATCACTTTGAAAAATAGGCAATGGAATTGCTTCAAGCTTGCCAAAACCTCCATAAAGATTCATAAAAATAGATACCACAATCTGCAAGTTCCTTTGGACTTCTTCCTCTGTATTGCAGCTTTCCAACATTAGAGTGAATCGCGTCCGATATTCCTGCAAGTGATTGTGCTGGCTCCCATTCACTTATGCATGATGGATATAAATCTGTAAGAAAAAACAATGTTGAGGCATTCAAATCATAATCTGAAGAGCATCAATAAAAAAAATCACCTATGATTGCTGTAGAATGTATATGTTTTAAATTTTCGATGATCATGAGGATTGATATCATGTACTTTGATTTCTGAATGGATATATACATGTTGTACTAAAACTTCTGATATCGATTGACCTCCCGGGGTAGTCTTAAACTCCAAAATTTTTGCTTTCCAATAAGATTTGTATGTCATTTTTGCTCTTTTCTTTTGTCGAAAATTGCCCTTTGACGATGGATGCAGCAACACTTGTGAATTCTTCGTATATTTTGTTGGCTTCCAGTTATCAGCTTCATCTTGCTCATTGTAAAGAATCACAAACTCGATTGTAGATCTGGGTCTCCTTGCCATTGCTATTTTCAAAGCTTGGGCGCCAAAAATCTCTCTGATATGATACTTAATTTCAATTTTTCGTATCACATTTAATCTAATGTGAATGCCAACATAGTCACAGTTATTGCGTATACCATATTTTATGTAACTGTACATATTGTATTTCTATAACTGTAACTAGTATAGTTAGAAAATTTCATTATACTAACCAGCATAGTCAAGTAAATTTAACTTGAGGTATTGACGTCAGGCAGATTAGCACGTGTCGGGCAGGAAGAAGAAACCAATGGGATAAGTCCATGCTGCTCGGACACATTTTTCAAAGTTTTCTATATTGCATTTTTATTTCTCAGTTAATATGAACTATATTACGTAGATTTCAAATCTGTGCATTTTGATTGGGCCTAGTGACGGTCGAAACTAAAGAAAAAAAATAAAAGTATCTTTACAAAGGGTCTTTTTTTATTTTGGAACTTCTCTAATGATCCGTGGATTGGAAATTGTTATTTCCATTATACCTGAGACAACGAAGCTCGAGATTGGTATGATAATGTTGAAGCTTTTGAAGTCCATTCTCTTGACTCGTGAGATACATTGGTAAAAGCGTTCTTGGATGAGTTTTCACCCAAGATGAATATAACGTTGCTTGTTACCATTTGGTAACTATCAGACAATGTAAAGATGAGTCGGTGGGAAGATATTCTCATAGATTTAATTGATTTGTGCAAAAGCACATATCTATCTATGCGCTTCCAATTGAATTGATATTAGATTGCTTCGTAAGTGGATTGCAAACAGAGATACAAGTCCATGTGAGATAGAAGCATTCGACTAGTTTGGATTATGCAATTGAAATTGCATCCAAATATGAAAATGCTCTGATTGATACTCGTATATCCACAATCTATAATAGCCACAACCAATCTAGAAATGATCAGTTCCTAGTTGGGTCAAGTTTGGGACCAAATGTGAAAGTAGGAGTGGATTATTTCCATTGTCAGGGACATCAAGTCCATTGTGTGATATCGAAAGACCATAATTCGACTGAAGGGTTGGATGCTAACACTCGACTTGAAGATTATTGGGAATGGAAACCAAGAGCAAAACATAAGTTTGAACCTAGGAGTTCATTCCGCTCTAAAGTGGGAAGAAATTGACCAACCATAAATCTGACCAGTAGTATAATTATCACTTTACCCAGCCAATAATTCCACAATGTGAGGTAACCAACATTCGTGTTGGTTTTGCAAGTTTAGCACCTGGCGCTTCTGAACTCCATATGATATGTGAAAATCTAAAACCCGAAAAAAAAAAGTTTGTCCTATGATTTGTGACCGGACTCCATAGACCAATGGATAAGGCACTGGAACTTTAAATGATAATTGAAAAGAAACTAAGTTGCTAATTGTGATCTGATTGTGTTACAATAATATCAAGCCTTGTATATAGGACCTGATATGCTGTTCTCCATGAAGATCTTATGCTGATTGGAACCCTTTTGGGTCAGCCTAGGATGCTATTGGCCGGTCCAGGGGGGTAATCTGTTGCTGCTTATCTTGAAGACATGTTGTTGTATGGCTTATGGGTCAGCCTAGGATGTTATTGGCTGGTCCATTGGTGTTTGTGTAACCAGAAATGCTGATTTCGAAGAATGGGGACCATTCTTTACCCGTGAAGGTCGCCACTGTTTGCGGGGAGAAATACCTCTGTTTCAAGTTAATTCTGATGGAAAATCATCATCACGCGCTATTACGCCGATGCGAAACTGCTTAAAACCGACGCGTAGATGGCCCATTATGGCCGGTTGCACTTTTATTGAAACTCTATCTATTTATTAATTTATGTTGGACTTATATTTATTTAAGAGGCCTATGCCCCTAGCTCTCAGGTTTGTCGGGGCTAGGAGGTGCCAGTTTGTCTTAAAAACTAGTTAAATGGCAACTTTATTCACCGAAGGCCACTTTAGTGATTTAAAACCAAATTTGGGGCTCTGCCCTTAAGTTTGGGCCCAATTACCGCAAAAAACCCCTTGTTGGTGCGCAATCACGAAAAGGTGCACCTCTTTGGGCCTCAGCCCTCTCTTGCATTAGAAGGGGCCAGCCTCTACATAACATTACCCATTGTCATTTTGAGTGAGAGAGAGAGAGAAACTAGGTGCAAGGGAGTTTGTGGTGGAGGAAAGAGGAAAGGAGAATAAGCAAGGCTGTTTGATCCCTGCTTGGTGCCTCCCATTTCGGTGTCTCCCACTCTACTCTCAGCCTTTCTCATTTTTTTGTCTATTATTATTCACTGCTCACTTTGGAAGGGAGGAGAAAAGGAGAAGAGACTGGTCTGCCTGGTGCCTTCCACTCTAACTTCTGTGTTTTGCCTTTGCTACAAACTACTTCTAATTCAGTGCTATTGATCTGTTTCTCAGTCTTTAGCATTGTGTTTATTTCTTGGATCATTGTTTATTGAATCAAAGTTGATGCTATTTGTTGTACTGCCTCTAACCCTGTGCTTGCAGGCCCCTGACGTTGTGAGGATTGTACTTGTATATTTTTTGCTATCTTTAACATTTGGTTGTAGATCTTGGAATGGTGTAGATTGCCTAGGGATTAAGCTTGTAGATTGCTGTCATTAATCTTGTGTCTGCAGGGCTTGCAATTGTGGAAAGCTTTGTTGTTACATTCACAAGGTTCTATGATTTATTTAAAGATTGTTTGTTATCCAAGAAGACAGTCTTTGCCTTGTTTATCGCTGAGCACTAAGAATTCTTGTGTGCCTGTCTATGACCATTAGATTGATAGCCAGTCTTAAGGGGTGATGATTGTTGAATCAACTCTATAGATTTATAGATAGTGAGCCATCCGTCGGGCTCCCTTGAAATCCATTGGGAAACCCTATCTGTAAATTGCCTTGACAGTTATTGGTAAAACTGTCACATTCATGACTTCTGATCATAAATCTGTCACAAGAAAATTGCTCTGTAGGTTGTAGAGGATAAGGGGCTCAATCCCTGCTGTCTGTGATGGTAATTTGACTGCCTGTGTGCTATAAAGCCATGCTTCCACGCTCTCCTTCTGCCCTGTCTACACTTTCCCACGACACTCTCCTATCTCTGCACACGGCCTGTTGAGGCTCGTTCTCCGCCCAGCAACCTCCTTTCTTGTAGTTAGCGACCCAATTCCTACCTAACCTACTATTTGCTGACCATCTACTCATCTAATCAGCGCTCTTGTAGCTGCTTCCCCTTGCCCATCCCTACCACAGCCTATGGCCCACTCCATTCCATTGTCTGTGTGCACCCATTTCACGTTGCCCTACGACCTGCTGAGGGCCGTGCCATCTGCCTACAGATCACTGGTTTGCAGGCCACTTTCCCTGTTGTTTGCACCCTCCACTTGCCCTGTGCCTTCACTGATTTTTCTGCCCAATCCACATCCGATTTGCTACCCCATCTTGCGGCTTGCCCTACTTCTTATCTGCGGCTACCTGACCTGTGGTTAAATCGTAAACTTGATTTGCACACTGTTGTGGCCTGTTTCCTTCTCTACCCATGACCTTGCAACCTTTCTATCCCTGACTGTTGTATGCTTACAAAATACACATTAAAACCATCGTGGGTTGCAAACCCTGAATCCAAGAAGCATCTTCATTAGGACTAAGTGATGACTAGGCTGTCACCCATCAGTTAAACACTAGAGTCAGATCCCTATGGTTGAGGTGGAAGAGCATTGAAAGCTTGATTTTATCAAAACAGAGCTCATGCTATTACAAACTAATCTTCCAACATATTTCAGATTTATCATCAACGAAAGACTCGTAAGTACTTTATGTTTATTGCCATTTCAAAATAGAACAAAATAACTGAAAATGTCATCATTTACAATTGCACATTCACTAATATTTGTTATGTCACAGATGCGAAAAAGATAGGAGCTGATAACGTGCTGCAAAGATCTATCTACAACAATCACCATTGTGGGAGAACAATAGCTTCAAATAAAGTTTAGTAAAAATCTGTGTATACACTCTTTCTTCAATAAATGACAGCCCAAGTTGGGCATCAGTACATGTATTTTGTGATCCCAAATTCATAAAATGGAGCAGCATTTGATATATCAATGTATATATATTTCTATGACTTATATACATGTGCAATCTATTTATGTTCTATGCTATCGGTATTGTTCTAATCTTTATTTAGTATAATTACATAATCCTTTGCACCATCAACAACAACGGGAGGCTGAAGCCTTGCCTTAGCCAATATGCTCAGGATAATTTCTTGTCTAAATCTGTACACCTAGCTTGATGTGTACTCAGGAAGTGTAAACTGCAAGATAGAACATTCATGTATTAGTAATGGCTAAAAACATCAACAAAATAGAAAACTAATCATGATTCCAAAAATAAGAAGAAACAGAATTTATTACCTTAGAAATATCAACATCATCCTAAAGTTTGAATCACTCAAAAAATAACTTTGCATTGTATAATGTGTACCACCCACAGCTGAACGAATCATTTAGCTTGGGTGACTGCAAAAAAATTCACCACACAAGAAATCAATTATGAAACAGAATGAATTAGAATGAAACAAATACATTAGAATACTGATTTCAAAATGTTGTTAAGAAAGACAGAATTTACCTCCAAACTAATGATTTGCCAGTCCACGGAATGGAGAACATCTGTTGGAATATATTCACTTAAATATGACAAGTATATATCTACATCCTTATGCGTATTGCTAGTCGAGTTCATCTTGACACAAAAACCTTTAACAATATTATCTACAGATCTCTTAATAGAGATCGGGTTTAAACTCCAGTACTCACTACAAAATTAGAATGAAATTTCTTTAGCTGCAATTCTGAGAACTGTTTCCATTGATAATGCCAATGATAAAGCATTAAACAATAAGAAGCATTTAATATATCTTACTTGGTATGAAAAGGGATGAGCAAGTATTTTGTTGCTAGTGTGAACGATAAATAAGATCGTTTTTGTCAAAAGATCTTATCTTTTGAACATTCTAGGTTTTACTGATGGGAATGTTCCTTTAAGGAGCTCTCATTATTCATTGTATTCTACTTATATTGAACTTAGTGGAAATAAGGATAATGCACATCTATTAGATGCATACTCTAGCAAAGAATTTCTTCATGACAATACTGCCATAGAATCTGACACACAAGCTGATGATGAATATTGGACACTTTGTATTTTGTTATAATACAATCAATACATTTACATTGAGTATTTCTCCTCTCTTGTTCAATGAATTTGCAAGCAATTCTGAACATGTCATGATTTGATGACAATGATGATTTGATCATCTAATTTTCTCTTCTTGTATGAACTTACATGCTTTTCTAAACTTGTTGTATTGTGTGGACTTTGTTATATGTCGAATCTGGACTCTCCGGTAGAACCACTGAAACGATTGACAAATGTAGTTTTGTTTTTCATTGGTTCCTCCATGTTGTGTATTTCGATGAAATGCTGCTCGTGCTTGCCAATGTGACTTCTCCATCCCTTGTGATGACCATACACTCAAGCTTCCATATGTGTTTGCAAAAAATGTTGTATGATCTCTTAGTATGTGCTGCATATGTCAAAACCGTAATGTTAGTCTTATGTTTGGATCTAAATATATATGAAAAATTGAAAGCATCTTGAAGCATTTATACTAATTATAGGTTTGCTAGAAATGATGTTACCATTTGCTAATCTGTGGATGATATCATTTTGACTAGTGGTGGAGACAATCAAGATGTGGAAGATATCAAGAGTGCTCTTAAGAAGAAATTTGAGGTCTGTTATCTTGGTCATTTACATTACATTTTGAGAATATAAGTGACTTAGATCTTCTCAAACTACTTTCATTTGTCAAGAGAAGTATGCTAATTCTATTCTAGAAAGATTTCATATGGTAGATGTAAAATCTTGTGATACACCTACGGAGTCTCATGTAAAGCTAACTATAAGAGTTAATAAAATATCCTTCAAGGACATTATGTGAAAGATTTCAACTAGTTTAATCAAAATTGCTACATTTGTTTATATGGCATTTGAGGCCAATTTCATATTAGACTTAGAGTTTGACTTTTCAAAGTTATATTAGTCTAAAAGCATTTGAATAAACACTTTTAGAAAGTGTGAAAAACTATAGAACGTGAGTTTTGGAGGGATTCAACATTCTCTCTTTCTTATTTCATTTATGCTTATACATGGTTCTCTTGGATTCTACTATCCATTGGTGCACTATACTTGTGATATCTTGCAATTTTGTGTGTAGAATGCTTATCAAATGTTATTTTAAGATCCACATGTGTAAAATACAATAGCTTACTCTTTGTGTACGGACAACAACTTCTTTTTATGTTTTGATTGAAATTTGATCAATATCTATTAGAGTTTGTATCTCATTCATAGAGTAGATGGTGATTTTTTTACATTGGCAAGGTTGGTGATTTGCTTGTTATCTAACCCAAAATCAAGGGAACATTTTGGATCTTAATGATCTGAAATTTTTCACATGGTATCAGAGTTGTTGTGTTTCAGGTTATGAAGGTAACAATCACATCTATCAATGAGTTGGAGAAGGTATCAATGCTAGAGATGCTAGATTAGATTCTACACCAAAATCGAGTTTCTTGCATATGTAGATTGGATCTTTTGTAGATCAAAACTCTATTTAGGTTTATATTATTGATCATTTTTTATTTCTCACATTACTTGTTGGATTTGGCCAATTTTTAGAGCATTGGAAAAGCCTAAGTGATGGCTACAAGATTGCATATCAAGTTTTAGGCAATTGCATGTAGAAATTTGAAATAATCAATTTTTTGTGATTTTGTCAAAACCTTAATTTTGATTGGATCTCTAGATTGTGAGGTTACTGAACTTTATTTGAGCATTTTTCAATCTTAAGAAGTGTCAAGGGTCATTAGATTGAGGGTAGATCATAGGTTGATCAAGATTTAACTATTCTATGTGTTGATCCATTTGGTATAAGTGCTAGAAGAGAATTGAGAGTTTTCATATCTTTGTGATTTCTTTTTGAAAACATTTGTTGTTGTTCAAATGAGTGCTTTGTGCATTGGAATAGGTTGAAAGAGAGGATCATGTCATTGCTACATGGCTACATCAAGTAGATACATGTTGGACAACAATGATAGGCTTACCTCAAGCAATTATTTATTGTGGAAAGTGAGGATGTAATCACTTCTTGAGATGAATGATGTTTTGGATATTTTATCTTTTCTTAAAATAGCAATCATACTAACAAGCTTCTTCCATACATCAACTTTTAGTACTTTGGTTTTGTCGTCTTTCTCGAAGTCCTGAGTGGCAACAATTATATCTATCCAGACTGAGTGCTGAGTATTAGAAGCCTTACCAGTATGATTTGATAGGAAATGACGTGCTTTTGCTCCTCCTATGCTTGGCTTAGTCGGCATGTTCCCATTCTTTCCTGAAAGCTTTTCATCTTTTTGAATTTTAACATGTCTCTTATGAAGTCCTGCTTTTGATATACATCTTCTACTCGAGAGATAGCTTCCTTTGCTAATGATGTTGGCTTAGTATTCCAAGCAAAAACTATATGAGGATAAATGATATTTTCTATTACTCTAACTTCTGCATGAAGATTGCAAACATGCATTTTTTTCAAGGGGATAGGCAGCACAGGCTTCCAGTTTGGATTGGCATATTCTCTAGTAATTCTTGTACTCCTAGTAACATCCTTTGCCATTTTTATGCAGTACAAACAAGGGTGTTTTGATGTAGCACCGTGAGAGACATTAAACATACATTATAATGTTTTCAAATCACCTGCTAAGTGTCATTCAACATTTAAGTCTCGAACTCCTGGAACATTGAGAAGTCCTCCATCCATATGGTCCTTGATGATCCTAGGATAAGATGTCCTTGAGAATATCCATGATAATATATCATGATCCTCCTTCAACACCTGTCCAAAAATTTTTCGATAACCTCCTTTTGAAAACGTTTGAATATCCTTGCAACTTTGTCGCTTTCGCTTCTTACTTTCAGCCTTCTTCTTTGCCAATTCCACATCCTTCAATAATTGTAAGTTTTCAATACGAATAGATTGTAAGATTGATTGCATTTGCTCTAGTTCTGATTTGATATTGATTGTTATCTTCTGTAATGATTTATTATTATTTTTAAATTGTTCATTTTGTTCTAACATCTTTTGGAGATGACAATCTCTATTCTGACAATAAGAGGATATTGGAATTAACTCACCTTCTAAAAAGTGAACTTTATTCATATAAAGTTGTTTTCCATGGTTCTGCAATCTTTCACAATATCCTAGTAATCCACTATGCCCATTGCATATCCATGTAACTAAATGAGTTATTGAGGAGAATGTGGGATGTGTCAAACTGCTTGGATCTTGTGGATATAATGTTCCATCTATGCACAAATCCAAGTTTTTTGCCTTCTGCCTTGTAATGAGAACGATATTGGGTTTGCAACCCACGATGGTTTTAATGTGTATTTTTGTAAGAATACAACAGTCAGGGATAGAAAGGTTGCAGGGTCACAGGTAGAGCAGAAAACGGGCGTGCAAATCAGGTTTACAATTTAACCACAGGTCAGGTAGCCGCAGATAAGAAGTAGGGCAAGCCGCAAGAAGGGGTAGCAAATCAGATGGGGATTGGGTAGACAAATTTGTGAAGGCACTTTGTACTTCAGACCCCTTCAGGCTTTTTCACATGCATCCCAACGGTGGCCCTTGATCATGTGGCCTATATTCCTCCATTTTCCATCATAGATCTTCAATAGACATGATCCGATGGTCAAGGTTCCTTCAACACGCTGAAATGGATTCCTTGCAAGCACTAGATCCCTCCAAACGCTATGGTAGTTCTGCGACTGGGCACGCGCAAATAGTCAAATAATTTTACAAACTTTTCATGCTCCCTCTTAAATATAGCTTGTTATTTGAACATAGATCTACCAAAAACCCCAAGATATGATCTATATCCTATGAATACGTCATTGCCTGATTCTTTGGTGAAGATATCAGCCACACTTTCCTTTGAAGACAAATGTTGAAGCTCCACCTCTTTGGCAATAATTTTCTCTCATACAAAGTGATGTGAAATGTCGATATGGTTGCTCCTAACATGAAAAGTTAGATTGTCAGGCCTAGCTTTGAGATAAAGCATAAGTTCGCAATAACTGAAAAATCAGCATGTAAAACCCGATTATTAGAGAAAAATCGACACAAATTTGCCGTAGATTTGGGTCCCAGCCCGTCCCTAAAGTGGCTAGACACAGTTTAAAAAGAAATTGACTTTTTTCATTAAAAAATTGTCAAAAAAATATTTTGTGGTCAAGTTTTGAAGGATCGAGCCAAAAATGCCGGTCCACCTAGAATTGGGTCACAGCCAGTTCTAAATGAGGCTAGAGAAAAGTTTGCGGCCTTAGAAATGGCTTGTGATAATGTTTTACGGCTTTTTGGCCAGTTGTAAAAATAGTCGGCATAGCCGTGCTAAGATCCTACCATGTACAGAGTTGGTTTTACTAATATATGGTTGCCTAGTGCATTTTCAGGGAAACCGTGTTGTTGTGGGAGCCCTAGTCATGAATGCTGGAAAAGTCAACTTCAGTTAAAGAGCCATCAAAGAAAAATATTTATCGGGCAAAACCCAAGATGTGAAGTGTGGGCAATACTTAAAACTTGCAGAAACCCTAACGGATAAAATTGGGCAAATTACGGGGAATGGGCAAAGTACGCAAATCAGTCGGTAATCTCGAGAAAGTCAGACTGTGCATACTACAAGGAAAAATCAAATGAAAAGCCAAGGAAAATGGAGGACCGAGGAAAATAGAGGACACCTAACAAGAGAGAGAGAGAGAGAGAGAGAGAGAGAGAGAGAGAGAGAGAGAGAGAGAGAGAGAGAGAGAGAGAGAGAGAGGTTGGCAAGAGTCTTCGACCACCTTTTGGATAATAAATGTAAACAAGACTTTAGGACCTAGAGGGCCTAAAAGATATTTTCTCTAACTTTTGACTAAGAGGGCATCTTGGCTAGTTTTGGAAGGGGGCCTTAGATGGCACCACCCCCTACACCCTAAAGGAGACCACTTGATGTACAATGGGTGTTGGACAAATGGACAAAAGGGCTCGAAGGGCATGAAAATTGGCAAATCCTCATTTTGAAGGGGGACACTTGGGATTTACTATAAAAGGAGGCCACTCTTTGTGTTAAGCATAGTTGGATGATGATGTGATAGTTTGATGTGATAGTTGGATAATGAGATGATGTTGATAGTTGCTAAGTTGAGAGGTTGATGAGTTTGATGTGATAGTTTTGATGTGATGTTGGTTGAGAGTCTTTTGATGAGAACTTGCTTGCTTGAGGATGCTTGGAAGTTAGTTCCATTTTGTTGTGAGTGATTGTGGATGTTGTTGCTCCATGTTAGAGTTCGCTATGGGAGTTGGTGGTTATTGCTTGAATCTCATCTCTAGTAGGAGTGCATCATGGAGTGTTTGATTTTGCATTGGATCACTGCTTCGTTGGTGATGCTTATTTCATGGTTGTTAATGCATTGTTTAGCTTCGTCACGAGCGCTGGAAGCCAACCTGGCGCCACGCCAGACTGGACAGCCATAAACAGGTAACTTCCACCCAAGCAAGCCATCCAACTCAGCCGACAGGTTAGAGCCCGTTCCCCAAGAGCTTAACCCATTCACATTCATGCAAGGAACACTAAGAACCACAAGCCGCGATAGATATGGAGACAACCAGTTCCTGGACCAAATGGTCCCGACAACATACCGCTGGCGCCGTGGACCGAATGGTCCCGACGGCATACCACTGGCATCCCGGGATACGACCCTCAGCTACGTGCCAACTTAAAAATTTTGGAGCGGCCTTACAACTGGCGCTTTTACCGAACACTAAAACCCAGAAGGTAATCAGAGTCAGTTTGAAAAAAATCCCACTTTATTGATAAATATGAGAAGGTTACATTTCAATTGTGTGACCGACCCTAGTCTCCGGGGAGCTGGCATGCCAAGGCGAGTGCCAGGACAACATTCCAGCAAGGGAGGCTGAGACTTGGTTGGAGCTCGCCCTGAGTCACAACCCGCACTCCCCTATAGTATTGGTGGGATTCGGCACCCCCCCTCATACCAAGCACTCTACCCAGGCTGGTAAAGCACAATTTTCTCTCTCTAGAATTCTCTCTCTCTAGAAAGTCATTTTCTCTCTCTAAATTTTATTGATCCCCAGGCTTCCTTTAATCATGCCTAGATCGTGTGGGGTGATTGCACATCGATCTGAGCTCTCTGGACTTCGCTAGAACCGATCAAAGATTTTCAGCCATAGGAACTTGGCGCCGGCTGGATTCTGGTCACAGTGGCGCCGGGAGCGGCGCCGGCACCGTTGGCGCCGGGAGCAGCAGGGGCGCTGCTGGCGCTTGGGACAATGCTGGCGCCGGAAGTAAAGCTTGTAAAGGTAGCTTTACAACATAGTGAGTACATCCGAGGGGATCCAAAGGGTCGTTTATCTCCGATGGGCAGTGAGTATGTCCGAAGGGAATTGAAGGTTTTGTGTGGGCAGTCTCTGTCTTATCATGAATATTGATGTGTTACAGCCTTTAGACTATCACAAGTAGTTCATGAGCCAAATGTAGGTCCAGACCTTGACCACAACTGTGCTTTTGAGAGCCGAATCGAATGTGCAAGGAACGAATCTTCCTCTGAAGCTGCAGGTGAGCCTAATGAGTACCCTCAGAACTGAATGTTTTTTCTATCAGACTCGTAGATTATGTTTGAAGTAGATTCGAATGTTCTGGCTTCATTTTTTTTGGAAGTCTTTCAATTATAATGTGTTCAATTTCGAACATGCATCAGATCGAGGTTTACCTTAGCTTCATATTTGTTTCAAATCCAAGTGTTATCCTGTTGAATGCTACAGTTAGATTTAAATGTTTTTTTGTATTTGTGGTTCAAGACACTAACATTACAACTAGCTGGTTTTCATGTAGTGTTGTTGTCAAGTAGAATCTATTGCTGAATAACATTCATTTTCAGGTTTGCTCTTGGTTTTTCCCATTCAAGGCAACTGCAAGCTCAACAACGGTGCCAATGTTAGCCAATTTTGTGCAAGACAGAACCTGTTTTTTATTTTTTGCTCATCTTCTTCACTACACCATGTTGTAGTATAGTTTCCTCTTCCGCCTTCATCCTTCCCACCGAGCTCAAACCTAGGCTTGCAATAAAGATCTTCAACCTAGAAACCAACCCTTCACGGAACTAGTAGGAAACCAACCAAAGAAGAACCCAAAACATGCAAGAAATCACCAAGGAAATGCCAATAAAGGCAAGAAAAGAAAGCATGAAGATCAAAGGTTATCTACAATATTTACATTTCCAAACAAGAACCCAAAGAAGTAGATCTTAACTTGTACTACTACCTTGAAACATAAAAACATCATCTACAAATACGCTAAATCATCAATCATCTACATTAACCACTGATGGAGAGAGAGAGAGAGAGAGAGAGAGAGAGAGAGAGAGAGAGAGAGAGAGAGAGAGAGAGAGAGAGAGAGAGAGAGAGAGAGAGAGAGAGAGAGAGAGAGAGAGAGAGAGAGAGAGAGAGAGAGAGAGAGAGAGAGAGAGAGAGAGAGAGAGAGAGAGAGAACCAGGCCTTTTACCCTTTTTAGGACATCTTATTGTTAATGTTGGCCTCAAGAAATCCGCAAACACAATATACATGACCTAGATTATTGGAACATTGATTATTCAGCCGCAAATGGATACAGTCTGAATGTAGTCAGAGTCATGTTCTTTCTAAAACAATACTCTATAATAATAGAGAGAAAAAACAAAACAATTGCACTTTGGATGTTCAATTGATTGAATAGACAAATTATTGAGCTAAACGATCTCTTCTTGTCTAGTCTAATAGAGTAACTGATAAGTTGCTGGATTATATACATATATTTTACAATTAGGATTAAGGCACTACGTGCTATTGGTAGTCGTCCTCGGACAATATTTGATTATGTTAGAGATTATTTCCAGTTGTGATTCAGTGTACTTGTTGATCTACTCATAGTCTTGTGGCTGATGCCGAATAATCAAATTTGATCAGATGGTCCGAAATGGTCGAACTATCGAGGATAGCCGAACAATTGAAGATGGCTGAATAATCAAGGATGACAAAATAGTCGAAAGTGTCTGAACAATCAGGTAAGCACTTTCATTCTTTTGTGTCTTTGCAGACTGTCAAAAAAAGAGTGTATTTATGTAGAGTATGCGCCGCACCAAATTCGGGTATAATATTACTTAATGCCAAATCCATGGAATCCAAGCCCAAATAGGCAAAAAGGGCCTCCCCAAGAATAAAAGGGCACCATTTGTACTCATTTTACATTCTCAATTCTAGGAGAAGACTCTGTTGGTTTCTCCATCTCTCTCTCTCTTTCTCTCTCTCTCTCTCTCTCTCTCTCTCTCTCTCTCTCTCTCTCTCTCTCTCTCTCTCTCTCTCTCTCTCTCTCTCTCTCTCTCTCTCTCTCTCTCTCTCTCTCTCTCTCTCTCTCTCTCAGATTTACAGTCAATTTGAGTAGTCATACGCATGTGCTTTGACGGTTGGGTCACAAATCGAACATATTGGTTGACAAATTCCATAAAACTGAAGTTTACATAAAAAAATTCCGTAATGATGTTTTGTGACTGATGTAGTGTGCATTGCATGCTAGTTAGTGACATTAGGAATCAAACAGTATTTCGATTTTTTGATTTCGATTACCTTTTTACTAACAGTAACTTCGTAAGAATGTTTTGAATTACATAAAATGAACCAAAATTGACTTTTTTTCAAAAAATTCAAATTTCGGTCAATTTTTTGTTATCTATGGATTCAGTTTAGATTTGTAAATTGACTACATCGAATTATCAGTCAAAGTTAGTTACAGTGTTTTCACTAAGGCTCAATTATTTTCTAGTTATAGATAATTAAAAAATTGACAAAAGGAACTTTACCGGCAATTTTTTACTTTTGGAGTGGAAACTCCCAAATTGAAAGTTAAAATTGATTTTTTTTTCTTTTCTGTTGAATTTCATATTTGATTAAAAAATTTGAAATTAATTATCTGTCTAATATATTCTAATCGATTCTGATCGCTAGAAATGGGTCAAGTAAACATTTGTGAAAAATACTCATCAAATATGAATTTAAAACCGTCAAACACTATGAAATGGCTAGATAAAACGAGTGGTGACAAAAGTCTTTATCAGGACAGTCAAATCTATTTGGATACTATTTAAGAGTACTGAAATCCTATTGATAGGATTTCCATTCATGTAATTTTATATTCAAAGTTTGGATAGTTTTTGTCAACATTGACGGAGTAATGCCAAACCAGTCAATAAAAAGAAAAAACATTCCAATTTTATTGAAAAAATTGTAATTCAATAAACTAAACAAAAGTATCCAATTAAATCCTATAGGTGAATTGTATGCAAAAGATCAGATTAGTACTGTTTTTTATACTAGTATATGATTTTTGTATATCAATAATTCAACCCAGATATAGGATAGAAATGAAATCGTTCAAAAACATTTCCTATAAGAATTCATTTAAAAAAAAAATTAATTTATATCTTCGTTGTACCTTAGCTGTAATAAATTTTCAGGGAACTTCAAATTCTAAGGGAGGAAGAAAAGTGGACATTAGATGTAGTAAGTGTGGTCAGGAAATGTATTTCGCAGTTAGGATTTTGGTAATCCTTGGGAATAATTGCTTAATATCGGATATTAATTTCTTGGATTGATTTCATTTAGTTGAATTCGTAACTGATATCTTTGTGACCATTTAGTAGTCCATAGTTTTGGATATCAATTGTGATGTTAGAAGTGGAATTTAATACATGGGTTACATTGGATCTGTTAGTTTACAAAAGCTTGTCCCTAAAGTTGAAGCATCAGTAGGGTTTCGAAGCCTATCACTAACCTTGAACTGTGTTAAGTCTTCTGTTTTAATCATAGGATCGGGTGTGGATTTGTGGTATCCATCTAATAGGCATGCCAATCATCTAAATAAAGGGATCCTCCAGTTTTTGGGAACAAGAGATAATATCCTTTATATGACTATAGGACAGCTAGATGATCAGTGGATATCTAGAATATCAGACAAGGCGGTTAAGGGTTTTTTTGAAGGAAGAGCTGGTGGTATGGGACATTAGTAATTTTGGAAAGAAAATTCTAGGACTATACAGATTTGATTTGAGTATTTTAGTACCTAGTCATAATATGGGAAAAAAAAACCATTGATAGAATGTGGGATATTTTGAGAAATTTTGAGGTTTAATCTAGATCCCAATGTGGTATCTCACTATTTACAAAATCAGAGGCCCTCTTTCTTAATTAATCCTTTACTTTTTAATAATTTCTTGAATATAAGACATCAAACTAGTTTATATGATTATTTCCAGCATGAATTTATTCTTCTAAAAGACTGTTATGTCATATGAAATACTACTTGTGTGAATAGGCTTGAAATTCAGATAATTTCTAAGGTCAAAGTGTTTCAATTTCTTAAACCTAGGATATCTCTTTTGCATAAATGGATTTCAGTTGAATGATAGATGTTATCACTCAAATTGAAAATATTCGAAGGAAAAGTCTTGTTTGTAATTGAGTGAATCCTTTTGTCGAATGCACTTATTACTAAGTTTTCATGGATTTCGATATTTTCATATATCATTTTTCTAGTTAAATTTTATGGAAATTGATAATTTCTTTAAAAGGAGGGGTGAAGTGATGGGATAAAATTCTATTTGAATTTGTTGGTTGTATAATTTTCGGAAGAGAACCAGCTGTGGTATAGAAATGATATTTTTTTCTAAAGTAATTTTGGATAGATTCAAAGTAAGATACCTAATTGGAACTTTTCGAATAAGAGATTCTCTGGGGATTATGTGGACAATCTAGAACTAGAACATGTTTGAAATTTGAATCATTATCTATAAGTAGTACAATAAAGAGTCAAAAGTTACTAATTCCATCTTGATTGGAATAGGAGTAAGTTGATCAGAAATTTAAGTTCGAATAGTCTGTATTAGATCAACCTAATCTTAGTTTGAGTATTGGGATCAGTGAGAGGTCGATTGAGTGGAGTAAATTATGTTATTGGTGGTAAATTGGATTGGAAAACTATTGAGACTGAATTCGTCTTAGGTATTTTATGGATATGTTATTTACTCATGAGAAATAGAAATTTTTTTGTAACTGAGTTACAAGATTTTCGGTGAGATATGTGAGTAACATATGTGGGCAATGGAAGGATCTGCTAGATAAAAATGTGTCAGTTTATGTATTGGGTCATAGTGAGATTATTTACATATGTGCACGATTAATCTTGTATGAATCTACTGTGTATTCCTGGTTACTAGGGTTATTTGGTGCAGTTAACCTAGTCGGTGAACATAAACATATGATCAAGTACTGTTGTGACAAATATTAAAGGATCTTTCTGTGAAAGACTTATTGGCTAACTTAAAAATAATTTGGATAAGGATCTAATGTGGTGTTATACTACTAGTGTAATTGAGATTTGCACCTTGACATTTGAGATTTATGAATAATTGGCAATTAACTTGAGTAGTTGATTACTCAAAGATGAAATTAATTGATAGAACCATCAGTGTGATGAGAGATTCACCAGAAACTGATAGTTTTGAATTATATTGCTTGTAAGATGCATGATTAGTGAATCATTAGGATTTATCCGCTAAAATTATGTGTATTGAATATGCAGTATTCTTGGTATAGAGTATTCCTTAGTTGAGAAATAGACTCAGTTTATTAGTGATTGTATCCCAGAGAATCCGCAAATAAGAATTGAATGGATTCTTTGCAGGACTTTGGGTATCTAGATTTGATTCTAGATGGTAATCTAAAGTTTTCGTGGTTGCAGATGATTGATTATCATTTTGGTATGATTTTTGTCTTTAATTACAGTGGCATATAGAACTTGAATATCTAGCAGTTCTGTTTAAGAATCCAAGATGGAGAATGTTTCTAAAATCTAGTATTTTCCTGTTGGAAAATATTTTGGAATTATTCTTACTTTTTTTGAGTTATGTGGGACATATACTGCAGTATCCTGTAAATGATTACGGTTTTGGATTCTAGAAAATTATGATCAACGAATCATACGAATCTAAATGTTTATGATTGACGGAATATAAATAAATACTCAATTATTGTTAGAGGATTATAAGGAATTATGACGATTACTTCTTGATCTATGATTTAAATAAGAATTCAAATCAGTATTTTGAATCTCTTTACTCTAGTATTTTATTGAGAGCCTATGGATCTCACATGTATTCTGACAAGATAAGTTATTTACTTGTGGAGAACTATTATTAATCTAGTGGATGCTATTCTACTATAGTTTATGGTCTGCAGATGCTTGAGTATAGTTCTTCTGATTAGGTCTCTAGTTATCATAGGGGACGGACAAATCTATTAAGATGAATGATTGTTATTTTCTTGTATTTGATGCTAGAAATAGGGGCATTTAACTCAAGAAAGTATCTAGGATACTCAAAGTTTTAATCATTTTATATCCTAATGATTCTCCTAGATATTCTAGTTGAGTGAATTATTATATTTTAGACTTCTGGATTCTAAGGATATATGTATTCAAAAGTTTTTTGAATTGTCTACCAAAGTTTGTGGATAATTTCATATTGTAATTATTATTATTTCTTTAACTTTAATCTCATAAGTTAGGTAATATTTCACTCAATGTTTCATGTAAGTCTTTTATATGAAGGTGATGTTACTAACTTGTGTTGTATGAACAAGTTCGAATCTTCTCACTGTTCTTCTGAGCAAACTTGGGCCAAATTCAGAGGACACTTTGAGACTGGCTTCAATCGTATGCATCTTCATCAAGCCCGCATATGGAATTGGAGAAGACCCTTCTTTAAGTGTCGTTGTGGTGATAAATGCAAGGGTAACTCCTTTGTTAATTGGTTTGACCACGTGGTATGGTTCATGATGAATAATCTTAAAAAAAGTTTTTTTTTTCTGGTGCTTCCCTTCAAAATCAAGTCAACGCTTTTTTCTTTTTGCTACATAAGCCCACTAGAGATGTGGCCAAAGCTCACCTTACTTTCTTGTTCATTTGCAATACATGCTTGACTATTTCATTGAGTTGTACAAAGATCCTAATACCAAGTTACTTGCCAACTTGGGTGATGCCAAAAATATTAGGAAAATTGAATGTCTCCTAAAAAGACCTAGCTTTTTTACTCTTCAACATAGGTACTCCCAAAACACCAATAAAAGAAGTGGCTCCTTCAATTTTAACAATCCCTCTTTGGTCATATTTGGGCAAGGCACGAATAGGAAAAGGAAACTTACCGCTTTTAAAGGAAAAGATAACCATGGCAGTAGCTCAAAAAATGATCTACTAGTCAAAAAGTTAAACTTCGATAGTGACTGACATGGATGCAGGGTTTTGAGGAAATGGAAAAGAGAGAGATTATCACAAATCCAATCGGCCAACTTCAGCTCAGAAGTAGCAACGACAAGGGGAAGAAATGAAATGTTATCAGAGTAGCTCAAAGGAATTACACTCTAACTAATTAAGCTGTCAGCAAGGATCTGTGATATGTTCGATGCATGCACATACAAACAAACAAATGTTAATCTTATTCTTGAACTAATGTGTTCTAGGCAGAAGTCCTCAACAACTAAAGTCCAATCATGGTTAAAGAACTTAAATAGTTTTCAAATATGTTAGAAACATATATCTTCGTTACTAACATGAATACAGATCAATAACTCAGTTCCTCAGTCAGGGACTACCATTTCACAACATACATACTTTTCATCAGCAATGTTGTACTATAACAACAAGGTTGATATAGATTTTGTAGTAAATAATGTCAAATCCATAGAGGATAGCGTTAGAAAGCTATGTATTTGGTACAATTTATGATTTAATTCGAGTGAAGTGGCTTCGTGCGTTAATCTGTTTGTCAATAGACATTGGAAAGTAACCAATATTACTTGTGTTGGGGTGCGTAGTGTTAATAATTCCAGAACAGCAGTCTTGCCTCTATCAAATCAAATGAAAGCATTATACAGGTGAGATGTTATCAGAGTAGTACAGCAATACTACACTCCGGCTGATTAAGATGTCAACAGAGAGTCAAGAAATGTTCGATGTATTCGTGGTTGTGCAGACAATTAGTTAATCACATTCGTGAAGTGTTCATTTCTAGACAGAAGTCCTCAACAACTTAAGTCCAAGGTTATGGTTAAAGGACACAAAAAGTTCTAGATCACGTTAGAAACTTATGTCAATTACAAGCAAGAACACAGATCAAAGTCTCAATTCTTCAGTCAGGGACTGACATCTCAGATGTATACATACAATTTTATTCAATAATCATGCTAGACTGTACGAAATGTAGATGTTATTTGAGTGTCGAAAAGAAAGTATTCGCGACAGACGAATAATATGATTTTAAGACAGTTCCTTAGAGCATGTTTTACAGATACACAACAAACGACTATAATGCACTAGAGAGTCTGTCTGACCAGAGAGTGATTCATGTAATGAGTTAGAGATTGCTAGCGCTCTTAGGATCACTCACACTCAACAGTGCGGAGAACAGAAATAAGGGAGAATAACTCTCAACACTCTATTGACTTCTTCAACCTCTTACAAATACATAAACTCTTCTCTCTCAATGGTCGAGACTGAAGCGTGTATCAATATATGTTCTACGGGGGGAACAAACACACCTTTAAAACAACAGGTGCGTCGCTCCCGTGAAAAGGTCTAGTTAACAATTCGGTTGAGTATATGTTCAATTATACCATAAGAGGTATATTTAACTAAGAGTTAAAATTACTCTAGTTTAAAATGTCGATTAATATCTAGTCGTTTCGCGTGGATGACCTAATAAAGACTATCCAAGGCAATGTTTTCTCTTTTAAAGGTCTCGTCCTTAAATACAAGGCAAGTACTTAGGAGATATATTCTTGAAAAATGACTTAGGCCTTTTCATGATTTATATTTATCCAGCTTATATCTTCATTTTCAAGTATATCATGCCATCTTTAGGTTGATATGCAATTTTTAACAATTTCATGGCATCACATATTCCCTTCCTCAAATGTGAAATGTCCTCGTGAACATATAATCTTCATTTCGAGGATCATTCGCAAAACATTCTATTCTTCAGATTTTCATTAAGGCGAAAAGATATCTCTTCATATGATTCTTCCTTGTGGCAGCATTGAGCTTCCGAAAATCCTGGCATATTCGTATTTTGCCAATCTTCTTCTTTGGAACACAACAATGGGTGAAACCCTTTCACTACTTAAGACGGGATAGATAATACCTGCCTGAAGGTGCTTGTTGAGTTCGTTTTTAACCATGAGGGAGTACTTTGGATTGAGATGATACTATCTCTGTCAAACAGGTACAACATCTTCTTTAAGATCAATACAGTGCTCTCCAAATTCTACAGGTATACCTTTCAAATCATCGAGCAACCAAGCAAATACATCTTGGCACTCCTTCAGCAATTCTATAAATTCCGCTACTTCTGATTCTCCAAGTGACTTTGAAACATGCACAAATCTACCAGGTGCAAGTTCAATTAGTTCAGTAGAAACTGGTAGAATGATACCTTCTGTCATACTAGCCTTGGTATGGCCATGTAATTTGCACATGGTTGACTCCATATATATATTCTTTTCATCAGCCTAGTTCTTATTACCAAATTCGTGTTCAGATTCGTCCCTCGATTCATCATCAGACTCTTTAGAATTCACGTCTGCAACTTTAATTTCTTCATTCAAAACATCCGCTTCAACGTTCCAGGCATCGAAGAATTCTTCTTCATAGCATTCAAAATATTGCACTTCGATGTTAGATCCATTGGAAAAAATATTTAAGGCATAAGAAGAATCTTCTGAGGTAAAACTGGTGTTAGAAAAAGGAGTTTCACCTTCATATCTTGTTAAAAATTCACAATTCTAGCTTGACTAGTTTTGGTCATATGACTTGTAAATAGTTAGATGGTCATGATGTGGCTTGTCACACGTGCCAAATAGCATAGGATTCCATTCATAAGGATATTCTCAAGTAGACCTAAGTGTTAGAACCTTTGGAATGAGTCCAAATTATGCTTAGATACAAGGGAGAAAAAATAGGAGCTATTTTTGGTAATTTTTGCATTGTTGAGGGATCTCCAAGATTCCAACCCTAACTTGGTAGGGATGAAAGATCCACCAAAATTAGCATTAGGGATAGGTTTAGGGCTACTCATACCTGCCCAAAACCGTGATGGATCATGTATATATAGGTGATGATATCTCACCAAAATCAATCAAGCAATTTCATGTTTTTTCTCTCATAATGGTGCAATTGCTCTCTATGTTCATAATTGTTTGAGTACTTGTGATTACTAATGATTATAGGATTGAATGTAGGTCTGGTGTACAGTACTCAGACTGTGGGAGGCCGTACTTTCACACGTGTTAAGCCTTCTTCAAGGATTTGGGCCATTTAGTGAGGTTCAAGCATAGATTTTTGATGGATTTCGATGGTTCAACTTGTGCTAATCTTATGAAATCATAATCTATTGTTTCCCTCATCATTTCAAGTGTTTTAGGATCCTTATTTGCTGTAATTTTTACATGGTATCAGAGCCTAAAGGCTGAAATGAGCTAAATCCTTGGTTTGCATTCAATTTGATCACAATTTTTGATCTAAATCTTGTGTAGATTGGATCTTAGCATCTAGTATTGATTCTAGAACTCAAAGTGAGTCAAATACATTGGAGATTGGTGTTGTGTGACTTCATTTGCAGGTGTTTAGGTGTCTAAAACCAGAGGCAAAGTTGAATTAAATTCACATTACCAAGATAGCAAGTTTTGCTTGCTCCAAGCATTGATTTCTAAGCGAGTTTTGGAGGTGATTTCATAGAGAAGGCTTTCTAGCATTCAAGGAGAGGGAAGATCAGAGTTTTGGGGACTCTTCAAGGCTGTTCTAAGGTGTAGTAGGCACCTCCTAAAGTGATTTAGGTTCAGTCCAACCATTGCTTGACTTATGCACCAAATTAGATCAATTTTTCATCAATTTTGATCATTTTTTGCTTGTGATTGGATAGTAGATTGTGTTGCATCCTCATTAAGTTCCATTTAGATCTTTTACAAGTGATTTTGGAAGTATATTAGGTTGCTGAAATTCACTCTTGATCAGATCATTTGGAATCTTTAATGTTCTTTATAGAAAGAGGGGCAATTCTACTAGTATTGTCTACTTCAATCAAGCAAGTGCATTGTTTCTAGTATTCTATGATTTGATTTTGTTAGAGATCATTCTTAGATATTTATAGGAAGTCTATTACTGATCTTTTCAGGTCCCTAAGAAGTGGGATAAGGTACACCTTCAATCAAATCAATAGAAGTAACCTTCATTTGTGTCAAGTCCTTGATTAGGAGACTAGATGGCATCTATAAATGCATATCTTTTGGATACTAATGAAAGGCTCAACAAAACTAACTATTCCATATGGAAAGTTAGAATGGAATCTATCATGATCATGCAAGATCTGATGGAAATTGTAAATGGTAAGGAGGGTGAACCTATTCATCCTCAAGAAAAAGCCAAATACATCAAGAGGTGCAATGTTGCACTACATTGCATAAAAATGAATGTTGCAAATGAACTCTTAAGAGAGGTAGGAGATTGCACTTCAGCTCAAGATGCTTGGGAGACTTTGCAAAAGGTCTATGAATCCAAGAACCAAACTAGAATGTTAGCTTTGAAGAATCAAATCTATAGAAGCTATCAAAAGAAAGGAGAGAGTGCACATACTTTTGTCCTAAGAGTAAAAGAATTGAACAAAGAGCTAGCCTTTATAGGTGAACCTATCAAGGATGAAGAGCTTGTTCAACTCATATTGAATGGACTAAGCTTTGAATTTGACAATTTGGTTTAGGGATATGCAATTATGGGTAAGCTACCCATACTTGAAGAACTCCAAGGCACGCTCATGGCCGAGGAATCAAGAAGGAGCCAAATGCAAGAGAGGATGGATAGGCTTTCCATCCAAGGTGGAGATGACCAAGCTCTCTTCACCAAAGGCAAAGGCAAGTCCAAAGGCAAAGGATCAACATTCAAGAAGTCTACAAAGCTTGAGGATCAAGAAGGACCCCCAAAGGCATCTCCATCAACCACCAAAGTCAAGAAGGACAAATCAAAGGTGAAGTGCTACTATTGTAGCAAGATGGGGCATTATGCCTCGGAATGCTTCAAGAGGAAGCAAGATCAAAGCCAAGCCAACATGAGCAAAGAGGAGGAGGAGGAGAGTTCACATGAGGACTCTCTCATGATGTCCATATTTTCTTCAACAAGCTTCAAAGGAGAAGATCCTTGGTGGATTGACTCGGGTGCTAGTTCACACATGACTAGTAAAAGGGAGTTTTTCTCTTCTCTCTTATCTTATGATGGACCTATAAAGTCTATCTATACAGCAAATGATGAAGCTTGTAAGATTGAAGGAGTTGGTAGCATTCCCCTTTGCTTAGGATCTTCCAAAAAGATCAACATAGAAGGTGTTTTGTACATTCCTACAATAACAAAGAATCTACTAAGTGTTGGCCAAATAGTAGACAATGGTTTCAATGTTGACTTTGCTTCAAATGAATGTTTCATCAAGAAGAAGGGTAAGATAGTGGCTAAGGGCACTAGACTTGGCAAACTTTATAAGCTGGATGCATTTGTGGATACTAATGTTGTCATGTTGGCCGAGAAGAGCAAGATATCTACCTTTACTTTATGGCACAAAAGACTTGGACATGTCAACTCGGGTTCCATGGAGGCTATGATCAAGGAGGAGTATGCTTTAGGCCTACCAAGGTCTATTGGGAAGGAAGACAAGGTTTGTGAAGCTTGTGCCTTATCCAAGGCACATAAGAAGGTGTTTCCTAACTCCATCACAAAGTCATCTCATCCTCTTGAACTCATACACTCGGATGTGCACATTGCTAGCACCAAATCTAATGGAGGTTCATCCATGTTTTTAACCTTCATTGATGACTACTCAAGATATTGTTGGGTGTTCTTACTTTCCTTCAAGTCTCAAGTATTTGATACTTTTGTAAAGTTCAAGTTGTTTGTGGAAAAGCATCATAATCATAGCATCAAGATTCTTAGAAGTGACAATGGTGGAGAATTCATCTCCAATGAGTTCAAGGCCTTTTGTGAGGAGGAAGGGATCAAGAAAGAGACTTCTTGTCCTTACACTCCTCAACAAAATGGAGTTGCTGAAAGAAGGAATAGAACATTATGTGAATGTTCTAAGGCTTTAAGATTAGATGCTTGTTTGCCCAAATCCTTTTGGGGTGAGTCTCTTGTATGTGCAAACTACTTGATGAATAGGGTGTCTTGCAAAGCAATTGAAGGCAAAACTCCATATGAGATGTTGTATGGAAAGAAACCCAATCTTAATCACTTGAAAGTTTTTGGGTGTATATGTTATGTGCATGTGCCATTGGAAACAAGAACCAAGGAGGATCCATCTTCCACAAGAGGGATCATGCTTGGATATGCAAGCTCAAGCAAGGGCTACAAAATCTATCTCCCATCCTTGAACAGATTTGTTGTTTCAAGGGATGTCATCTTTGATGAACATCATATGCATATGCTTGAAGAAGGCTCAAGTGCTCCAACAATCAAGAAGAAGATGGCCGAGGAGCAAGATCTTGGTTTTGAGGAGGAGCTCATGGAGGAGCAAGCACCAAACCCACCTATCACACCAAGGAGATCTTCAAGGGCAAAAGTGGAGCCATCAAGGCTCACATATCAAGGCAAAGGACAACAAGTTGAGGGTATATCATCCACTTCTTATGCTTTATCTAGTTTTGAAGAACCTTCTAATGTTGAAGATGCATTGAACTCCAAAGAATGGTATAAAGCTATGTTGGATGAGTATGATGCCTTGATTGAGAATGAAACTTGGTTGCTTGTTGAGAGACCTCAAAGGAATGTAATAGGATGCAAGTGGGTCTTCAAGCTTAAGTTGAATGCAAATGGGAGTGTTAACAAACATAAAGCAAGATTAGTTGCAAAAGGTTATGCTCAAGAGAGAGGGATAGACTATGAGGAAACTTTTGCACCCGTGGCCAAGATGGTCACAATAAGACTAATCATTGCACTTGCATCACATTTTGGATGGATTCTATGTCAAATGGATGTCTCTAATGCTTTCTTGAATGGTTTTTTGGAAGAGGATATCTATATGGAGCAGCCACAAGGGTTCATCAAGCATGGAATGGAGAACAAAGTATGCCATCTCCAAAGAAGCATCTATGGCTTGAAGCAAGCCTCGAGATCTTGGAATTCAAGACTACATTGCTATCTTATTTCACTTTCTTTTGTTCAAAGTGAATATGATCCCACTCTTTACATTAAGTTTGATGATGTTGGTATTGTACTTTTACTCATTTATGTAGATGACATCATCATTAGTGGAAATACTGTTGATGGTATTGAAAAAATCAAGATAGATCTATCCTTAGAGTTCAAGATGGTAGATCTAGGGTGTCTTCACTTCATCTTAGGCATAGAAGTACTTAGAGGGTCTGATTTTATCTTTATAAGTCAAGTAAACTATGCTCAAAGTCTTTTGAAGAAGTTTAAGATGGAAGTATGCAAAAGTGTTGACACACCAATGGAGCAAGATGTAAAAGTGCCAAATGAAGATGATGAAAGATCCTTCATGGACATCACTTTGTTTAGGCAACTTATAGGTTCCTTAATGTGGATCACTATAACTAGACCAGATCTTAGCTTTAGTGTATGTAGGTTGAGCCAATCCATGCAAAAGCCATTGAATATCCATTGGAAAAAGGCTAAGAGGATTCTAAGATACATCTCGGGTACATTGGATTTTGGGATTCTATATAGAGGAGATGTGATTAACCTTCATGCATTTAGTGATTCAGATTTTGCAGGGGACAAGAGGGATAGAAAATCAACAAGTGCCTATTCAACTTTCATAGGAGAAGGTGTGGTTTCATGGCTTTCAAAAAAGCAAGAAACTATATCTCTATCTTCAACCGAGGCCGAGTACAAAGCTTTGACAACCACTACAAAGGAGGTACTTTGGATCAAGAGATTCCCTGGCCCCACGGTTGTGCCATATGACTGTCATGTCTTTCTCATTCACAAACTAACCATGTCCATCAAACCCAACACCCGTGATCATATCACAGCAGGCTCCCTGTTGTGTAATTTTGACTACGCACTTCTCGAGGCAAAAGTGTGCGATTTCCGTCGCTCCAGCCTTCTATATTCCATCGCACACATTAACCTTTATCCACCATCTGTCGTATCCACATCCTCCCAACCTACATTTACTCACACAACGACCAGCAAAAGAATGTGTGGCATTGCCCCTTCCTCCTCATCTCCACCTACCACCAGAAGACGTACCACCACCACAGCAATAACCACTCCATCAACCACCGCCACTTCTTCCTCTGTACAACCTCCTCCTCCTATCTCTGTTGTCACTCCTCTTTTTGTTTCATCCATGACTGCTTCTATTTCCATTCTCGTTTCTGTTTCTAGCCATTACCTCCAATGCTTTGGAGTTAAGATGCCACATCCTCTTATGCCAAACCTCTTGTATGGATATTTGCTCACTTGCCACACATCCAACTTGGTTAGCAGTAACACAAGCATCTATTTTGAATAACTTCCCTTGACTTTTAGCTTTTGTAATCAAGACATCCTCCTTTTTTTATAATACAAGCATCTCCATCAAACTCACTTTAAGACCTTTGCTTAGCAAATATTGACTCACAATAAGTAGGTTCTTAGTAATAGATGGAATGAACAAAACGTCCTTCAAATGAACATCTCTATTTGTAGAGAGAAAAATAGGAATTGTGCCAATCCCTTTGATTGGACACTCACCATCATTGGCCATGTAGATCACCCTCTTGTCATATCCATATGCCAACAAAGAAGTGAAATATTGTTTCTGAAAAATCATGTGTGAGCTTGCTCCACTATCATATCTCCAACAATAGAACTCAAACATGTAGACATCACAAAAGCTTCATCATTTGTGTTTTGAACATCAACACCATCCTCATCAAGAGTTAGATTACCTTGCTTGTCTCCTTGATCTCTCTTCTTTTTCTAGCAATCACTAGCAAAATGTCCCTTGATGCCACAATAGTTACCTTTGCCCTTGAATTTGCCTTTGATGAATATAGCCTCTTCTCCATCATGAGATGTTGATGTAGATCCACCTCTTGCTTGAAGCTATGTTCCTCATTGATCAAGATCTCTTAAATATCCATCAAACTTGTCGAAAATTGTCACGTCTCACTTGTCATTTTTTATTGTAAATAAAGATCAACCATGAGTACAATGTTCATGATCTGATTTCACATGTGTGGAGCCTGTTCCCACGTGTGAAAGAACGAGAAGATCCTAATTGAAAACCCGTACTACCGATTCCTCTTCAGAATGTTCATATATGTACATTGCATGCAGAGTGATAAATTTTACAGTTTTTAGGACAATAATGATTGTACTATACAATCATAAAGAGTTATTGGTTGCCTAATCAATGAATCTATCAAGTTCTACACATTAGATCTTGATCTAGATTCACTACACTTGGATTTAAGCAAGAGCAATGGATCAACACATCATTTTTTAGTGAGAGCGGCCTCACATGTGTGGAGTATTGTCCACTGTACGGCCTGCACCTGAAACAACAAGTACAATGATACTAGATAGCAATCATACATAAAAATCACAAGACAAATGACTAGAAATCTCACAAAAGTGTAGAGTACAAAAGTCTCATCAACCTTCTTAGCAAAATGATGATCCTTTTATGGATCAAGTACATCCATGGGTCTGGTACAGTCCATCAGGCCTTCACACGTTTGAAGAGTGCCACATCACTCAGATCTATCCATATGATCCATCCTTGATCCTTATCCAATAGTTGACCTTCTAGAATATGACTAAAATCCAAAAAGCTAGTCTCCTAGAATATAGAAATATTCCCTACAAAATAGGATCTAAGGAAAATGGTCAACTCTTATCTTCTAGTACTCTGTACACACGTGTGAACATCCACTTGCCGTGTGGGAGCATTTACTCATGCACATGCAAGGAAAAGCTGATTTGTAGGTGACTAGTCAACTTGACTAAAACCTAGTCATTTCATGTTCACACTAACTAGAATGATACAAAATCAATTTGGATATATACAAACATGAAAAGTACATCCTTTCACACATGGGAATAGGCTCCACAAGTGTGAAATCAGATCATCAGCATATTCTAATGTTTGATCAATATTTACATGAACCAATGTCAAGTGAGAAGTCACAATTTTCAACACTCCTCCTCACTGATAACTTGGCAAATCTAGTGTACATCTATCTACAATTCCAAGAGCATATCTTAACTTAAAAAATGGATCTCTGAACAATGGTTTGGTTAAGATATCAGCTATGCATTCGGATGATGGTACATGATGTAGTTGCACTTCCTTGGATTGTACCTTCTCCCTCACAAAGTGATGAGCTATCTCAATATGCTTTGTTCTAGCATGGAAGATAGGATTTGAAGCAATTTGTTGAGAAGCTTGATTGTCACAAAATATGTAAGGGATCTCCTCGGCCTCTAGCACATGTAGTTCCATCAAGAGTCTTCTTAGCCATAGGAGCTCTTTGGTTGTTGGACATTGTATCTTTCTTTTTGGAAAGCCAAGATATCACTCCTCCACAAATAAATGTTGCAAATGCACTAATGGACTTCCTATCCATCTTGTCACCTGCAAAATCTGAATCCGAGTAGGCTCTCAAGTGCAAGTTAGATCCTTCATAAAGTATGCCAAAAAATCTAGTACTAGGAACATATCTAAGTACTCTTTTGGCACTTTTCCAATGATGAACTAAAGGAGCTTGCATACTTTGACTCAACTTGCTTACACAAAAACTTAAGTCAGGTCTAGTGATGGTTAAATAGATTAGAGAGCCTATAAGCTTCCTAAAGAGAGTGATGTCCTCAAAGGATGCTTCATCACCTTCATTAGTTGCTTTGACAACATGCTCCATAGGGGTGTCAATCCCCTTACAATCTTTCATACCAAATCTTTCAAGAATGGAAGTAGCATACTTAGATTGACTTATGAATGTACAATTGCTACTTCTAGACATTCTTATCCCAAGTATAAACTCTAGGAAGCCTAGATCTACCATCTTGAACTCACTAGATAAGTCAACTTTTACTTTGCCTATGCCATCATCATCATTTCCTATCGTAATGATGTCATCAACATAAAGAACCAAAATGATGATCTTTCCTTCATTACATTTGAGATATAAAGAAGGTTCATAAGCACTTAGTACAAAGCCAAGGGAATAGAGAAAATCATGCAACCTAGAGTACCAAGCTCTAGGTGCTTGCTTCAAGCCATATAGGCTCTTCCTTAAGTAGCACACCTTTTGCTCCTCACCAACCTTGATTAAGCCCTCGGGTTGCATCATGTAGATTTCCTCTTCTAAGAAGCCATTCAAAAAGGCATTTGTCACATCCATTTGGTAGAGATCCCATTTGAACAAAGTAGCAATGCAAATGATTAATCTAATAGTTACAAGCTTGGCTACAAGTGCAAATGTTTCTTCATAATCCAATCCTTTTATTTGAAGAAATCCCTTAGCAACAAGCCTAGCTTTGTACTTACTAATAGATCCATCTTGATTGTACTTAATTCTATAAATCCACTTACATGCAAGTGGTTTCTTTCCTCTTGGAAGATTTACAAGATTCCAAGTATGATTCTCTTCTAATGCATCATACTCTACTTGCATTGCATCTCTCCGAACTTTAGATTTACATGCTTCTTCAAAAGATGATGGTTCTTCAAGCAATATAGCTAAAAAAGAGTAAGAGTTAGAAGATGTAGAGCCTTCCTTTTGCTTTCCCTTGTCCACATAGGTAAGCCTTGAGGGCTCGGCCTTGCTCCTTGATGATCTTCTCGACCCTTTTTGACTCGGATCCAGATCTCCATCCTCGGGTTTGTCATGATCCTCCTCGGGTTTGTCAAGATCCTCCTTGAATTTGTCAAGATCTTCAATGCACAATGGGTTAGATCCATTTGACAAGCTCTTATCAAATTGTGACTCATCAAAAAGTACATCCTTGCTTACCTTTACTTTCTTGGATGTAGGATCATATATCCTATATCCCTTGCTATTTTCTCCATACCCAACAAAGATTCATTTGAAGGAGGTAGCATCTTCTTTCCTTCTAGTCTCCAAAGGAATGTGTACATAACAAGTACATCCAAAGACCTTAAAATCTTTTACATTGGATTTCTTATCAAACAAGGCTTGATAAGGTGAGATCCCATCTATAGCACTACTAGGAAGTCTATTACACAAATAATTAGCACATGTTATGGCTTCTCCCCAAAATGAGATGGGAGGTGATGCATCAAGCCTCAAGGACTTTGCACACTCACATAGACTCCTATTTCTCCTCTCGGCCACCCCATTTTGTTGAGGGGTGTAGGAACAAGTGTATTGTAACTTAATACCATTGATCTCACAAAAGTCTTTCATTTTATTGGAGGTGTACTCTCCTCCATTATCACATCTTAGTGCTTTGATAGAAGTACTAAGTTGTTTCTCTACTAGAGACTTGAACTTAATGAAGGCTTCATAAACCCGACTTTTCTCTGATAGTAACTCAATCCATGTGAATCTAGTACAATCATCTATAAAAGCTACATACATCAAGGCACCTCCATTACTTGCATGTGAAAAACTATGTACATCAGAATGTATGAGATCCAAGGGGGAGAGAGATCTTGATGAAGATCTCTTGTAAGAAGACTTGTGTGACTTTGCAAGGCCACATGCCTCACACATTTTTCCACACTTCTTGAAAGATCTTGGTAGGCTGAGAGCTAGTTCCTTGCTTGCCATTGACTCCATAGATTGAAGATTAGGATGGCCTAATCTCATATGCCAAAGCTCCACTTTAGTTAGCTCCTCCCTAGCCAAGTTCACACTTTCACTTGCAACATTAGCATCCAACTTGAAAACTCTACCTTGCTTAATGCCACTAGCTATGCACTTATCATTTTTCAAGATGGAACAAACTCCATTCTTGAAATGTACATCTAGTCCATTGTCCATTAATTGTCCTACACTAAGCAAGTTTCTTGAAATGGTAGGAACATACAAAACATTATCTAGATATATATCCTTTTAGATGTGCATTGCTACTTTGTTCAAATGGGATCTCTACCAAATGGATGTGACAAATGCCTTTTTGAATGGCTTCTTAGAAGAGGAAATCTACATGTTGCAACCCGAGGGCTTCATCAAGGTTGGTGAGGAGCAAAAGGTGTGCTACTTAAGGAAGAGCCTATATGGCTTGAAGCAAGCACCTAGAGCTTGGTACTCTAGGTTGCATGATTTTCTCTATTCCCTTGGCTTTGTACTAAGTGCTTATGAACCTTCTTTATATCTCAAATGTAATGAAGGAAAGATCATCATTTTGGTTCTTTATGTTGATGACATCATTACGATAGGACTGATGATGATGGCATAGGCAAAGTAAAAGTTGACTTATCTAGTGAGTTCAAGATGGTAGATCTAGGCTTCCTAGAGTTTATACTTGGGATAGGAATGTCTAGAAGTAGCAATTGTACATTCATAAGTCAATCTAAGTATGCTACTTCCATTCTTGAAAGATTTGGTATGAAAGATTGTAAGGGGATTGACACCCCTATGGAGCATGTTGTCAAAGCAACTAATGAAGGTGATGAAGCATCCTTTGAGGACATCACTCTCTTTAGTAAGCTTATAGGCTCTCTAATCTATTTAACCATCACTAGACCTGACTTAAGTTTTTGTGTAAGCAAGTTGAGTCAAAGTATGCAAGCTCCTTTAGTTCATCATTGGAAAAGTGCCAAAAGAGTACTTAGATATGTTCCTAGTACTAGATTTTTTGGCATACTTTATGAAGGATCTAACTTGCACTTGAGAGCCTACTCGGATTCAGATTTTGCAGGTGACAAGATGGATAGGAAGTCCATTAGTGCATTTGCTGTGGAGGAGTGATATCTTGGCTTTCCTAAAAGCAAGATACAATCTCACGATCTTCTTGTGAAGCCGAGTACAAGGCTTTGACTTCAACAACCAAAGAGCTCCTATGGCTAAGAAGACTCTTGATGGAACTACATGTGCTAGAGGCTGAGGAGATCCCTTACATATTTTGTGACAATCAAGCTTCTCAACAAATTGCTTCAAATCCTATCTTCCATGCTAGAACAAAGCATATTGAGATAGCTCATCACTTTGTGAGGGAGAAGGTACAATCCAAGGAAGTGCAACTACATCATGTACCATCATCCGAATGCATAGCTGATATCTTAACCAAACCATTGTCCAGAGATCCATTTTTTAAGTTAAGATATGCTCTTGGAATTGTAGATAGATGTACACTAGATTTGCCAAGTTATCAGTGAGGAGGAGTGTTGAAAATTGTGACTTCTCACTTGACATTGGTTCATGTAAATATTGATCAAACATTAGAATATGCTGATGATCTGATTTCACACTTGTGGAGCCTATTCCCATGTGTGAAAGGATGTACTTTTCATGTTTGTATATATCCAAATTGATTTTGTATCATTCTAGTTAGTGTGAACATGAAATGACTAGTTTTTAGTCAAGTTGACTAGTCACCTACAAATTAGCTTTTCCTTGCATGTGCATGAGTAAATACTCCCACATGGCAAGAGGATGTTCACACGTGTGTACAGAGTACTAGAAGATAAGAGTTGACCATTTTCCTTAGATCCTATTTTGTAGGGAATATTCCTATATTATAGGAGACTAGCTTTTTGGATTTTAGTCATATTCTAAAAGGTCAACTATTGGATAAGGATCAAGGATGGATCATATGGATAGATCTGAGTGATGTGACACTCTTCACACGTGTGAAGGCCTGATGGACTATACCAGACCCATGGATGTACTTGATCCATAAAAGGATCATCATTTTGCTAAGAAGGTTGATGAGACTTTTGTACTCTACACTTTTGTGAGATTTCTAGTCATTTGTCTTGTGATTTTTATGTATGATTGCTATCTAGTATCATTGTACTTGTTGTTTCAGGTGTAGGCCGTACAGTGGACAATACTCCACACATGTGAGGCCGCTCTCACTAAAAAATGATGTGTTGATCCATTGCTCTTGCTTAAATCCAAGTATAGTGAATCTAGATCAAGATCTAATGTGTAGAACTTGATAGATTCATTGATTAGGCAACGAATAACTCTCTATGATTGTAAAGTACAATCATTATTGTCCTAAAAACTATAAAATTTATCATGGTATCAGAGCTAAGTAAGAGAGTGATCATTGAATTATAAATCTTGTAAAGATCATTGGCAAAATTTGTTTTTGGCCAATACTAGTGAGGGCGAGTTTTTCTAGAGTGATAGCTTTTAATCATTTGGATCAAAATGACTTGGAGGCTGTGTATGTACTTTTCACACGTGTGAAACCATACAACAACTTTCAATTCAAGTTACTTTCTATTTGTTGGTCCCAAAATCACAATACTAGTTCATTTTTGGTGCTTTTTGAAGCATAGTATTGATCTAGATTCATTCTAGCTAATGCCTATGACCAAATAGTGTTTCGGATCATTGAAGCATTTCTTTTTAGAGTCTAAGATCAGATCTTAGAGGCTGATTTGTTCAGATCCTTAGTTGAAGTGAAATCTCTAAGAATAGTGTAAAGCAATTTTTTTGTGAGAGTGAAAGCTAGGAATTTTTGGTAAGATCTTTGAGTATCATTCAAGCTTGTGTGCTAGTTTGATAGAGACAAGCCTATAGGCATTCTAGTAAGCTTTAGGCCTTTTCATAGATCTTTTAAAATTCAAAAATCTTTGTGATTTTTAAAAGAGCATTCATTCTAAAATGTCATCCATGGGTGGATATTTGATGGAATCAAGTGACAGACTCACTTCCACAAATTATTCCATTTGGAAAGTGAGGATGGAATGACTCCTAGTAATCCATGACCTCTTTGACATAGTTCTAGGAGTTGAGAAAGAGCCTCAAGATACCCAAGAACAAACCAAATACAAAAAGAGAGCAAGATTAGCTCTACATTGCATAAAGTTAAATGTATGCAATGACCTCTTGAAAGAGGTGTCTTCTTGTACCTCATCCAAAGAGGCTTGGGATTATTAAAGAGCATTTATGAATCCAACAATACTTCAAGAATCCTCATGCTAAGAAATCAAGTATTCCAAAGCATGAAAGGAAGTGGAGAGAGTGGACAAGAGTATGTCCTTAGGATCATATCTCTTAACAAGGAGTTAAGTGCAATAGGAGAGAAGATCCAAGATCAAGAACTAGTACAAATCATCTTGAATGGTCTAGGTGATGAGTTTACCAACTTAGTCCAATCATTTGCCATTCAAGACTCTCTTCCATCCATTGAAAAGTTGTACAATGTCCTTGTGGCCGAGGAGAGTAGGCTTCTACGCCTCAAGACAAGAATGGATAGCATGTCACTTAATGGAGGAGAGGAGAAAGCTAACTTTACATCTAAAGGCAAGAAGAAGCAAAATCCATTCAAGAAAAATCAAGGCAAGGAGGCCGAGATGAAGAATGGAGGATCTGCCTCCAAAGGCAAAGTGAAGAACAAGGCAAAACTAAAGTGTTTCTTTTGTGGAAAGAAAGGACACTTTGCCTCAGAATGCTACTTGAAGAAGAATTAACAAGCCAAAGGAGATCAAGGGAACATTGCTCAAGAGGAAGAAGATGAGGATAGGATGGATTCAACATATCCTTAATGGTTGCATCTACACCAACTTCAAGTCAAGACACATGGTGGATAGATAGTGGGGCTAGTTCCCACATGTCCTTTAACAAGCATTATCTTGTAATGACTCTAAGTAGTCAATATACATTGCTAGTGATCAAGCATGCAAGATAGATGGCATAGGATATATACCTCTTTGCTTAGGCACATCTAAAAGGATAGATCTAGATAATGTTTTGTATGTTCCTACCATTTCAAGAAACTTGCTTAGTGTAGGACAATTAATGGACAATGGACTAGATGTAAATTTCAAGAATGGAGTTTGTTCCATCTTGAAAAACGATAAGTGCATAGCTAGTGGCATTAAGCAAGGTAGAGTTTTCAAGTTGGATGCTAATGTTGCAAGTGAAAGTGTGAACTTGGCTAGGGAGGAGCTAACTCAAGTGGAGCTTTGGCAGAAGAGATTAGGGCATCCTAATCTTCAATCTATGGAGTCAATGGCAAGCAAGGAACTAGCTCTCGGCGTACCAAGAGCTTTCAAGAATGTGTGAGGCATGTGGCCTTGCAAAGTCACACAAGTCTTCTTACAAGAGATCATCATCAAGATCTCTCTCCCCCTTGGATCTCATACATTCTGATGTACATAGTTTTTCACATGCAAGTAATGGAGGTGCCTTGATGTATGTAGCTTTTATAGATGATTGTACTAGATTCACATGGATTGAGTTACTATCAGAGAAAAGTCTTGTTTATGAAGCCTTCATTAAGTTCAAGTCTCTAGTAGAGAAACAACTTAGTACTTCTATCAAACCACTAAGATGTGATAATGGAGGAGAGTACACCTCCAACAAAATGAAAGACTTTTGTGAGATCAATGGTATTAAGTTACAATACACTTGTTCCTACACCCCTCAACAAAATGGGGTGGCCGAGAGGAAAAGTAGGAGTCTATGTGAGTGTGCAAGTTCCTTGAGGCTTGATGCATCACTTCCCATCTCATTTTGGGGAGAAGCCATAACATGTGCTAATTATCTGTGTAATAGACTTCCTAGTAGTGCTATAGATGGGATCTCACCTTATCAAGCCTTGTTTGATAAGAAATTCAATGTAAAAGATTTTAAGATCTTTGGGTGTACTTGTTATGTACACATTCCTTTGGAGACTAGAAGAAAAGAAGATGCTGCCTCCTTCAAAGGAATCTTTGTTGGCTATGGAGAAAATATCAAGGGATATAGGATATATGATCCTACATCCAAGAAAGTAAAGGTAAGCAAGGATTTACTTATTGATGAGTCACAATTTGCTAAGAGCTTGTAAATGGATCTAACCCATTGTGCATTGAAGATCTTGACAAATCCGAGGAGGATCTTGACAAACCCGAGGAGGATCATGACAAACCCGAGGATGGAAATTTGGATTCGAGTCAAAAGGGGCCGAGAAGATCATCAAGGAGCAAGGCCGAGCCCTCAAGCCTTACCTATGTGGACAAGGGAAAGCAAAAGGAAGGCTCTACATGTTCTACCTCTTACTCTTTTTTAGCTACATTTCTTGAAGAACCATCATCTTTTGAAGAAGCATGTAAATCTAAAGTTTGGAGAGATGCAATGCAAGTAGAGTATGATGCATTAGAAGAGAATCATACATGGAATCTTGTAAATCTTCCAAGAGGAAAGAAACCACTTGCATGTAAGTGGATTTATAGAATTAAGTACAATCAAGATGGATCTATTAGTAAGTACAAAGCTAGGCTTGTTGCTAAGGGATTTCTTCAAATAAAAGAATTGGATTATGAAGAAACATTTGCACCTATAGCTAAGCTTGTAACTATTAGATTAATCATTTGAATTGCTACTTTGTTCAAATGGGATCTCTACCAAATGGATGTGACAAATGCCTTCTTGGATGGCTTCTTAGAAGAGGAAATCTACATGATGCAACCCGAGGGCTTCATCAAGGTTGGTGAGGAGCAAAAGGTGTGCTACTTAAGGAAGAGCCTATATGGCTTGCAGCAAGCACCTAGAGCTTGGTACTCTAGGTTGCATGATTTTCTCTATTCCCTTGGCTTTGTACTAAGTGCTTATGAACCTTCTTTATATCTCAAATGTAATGAAGGAAAGATCATCATTTTGGTTCTTTATGTTGATGACATCATTATGACAGGAAATGATGATGATGGCATAGGCAAAGTAAAAGTTGACTTATCTAATGAGTTCAAGATGGTAGATCTAGGCTTCCTAAAGTTTGTACTTGGGATAGAAGTGTCTAGAAGTAGCAATTGTACATTCATAAGTCAATCTAAGTATGCTACTTCCATTCTTGAAAGATTTGGTATGAAAGATTGTAAGGGGATTGACACCCCTATGGAGCATGTTGTGAAAGCAACTAATGAATGTGATGAAGCATCCTTTGAGGACATCACTCTCTTTAGGAAGCTTATAGGCTCTCTAATCTATTTAACCATCACTAGACCTGACTTAAGTTTTTGTGTAAGCAAGTTGAGTCAAAGTATGCAAGCTCCTTTAGTTCATCATTGGAAAAGTGCGAAGAGAGTACTTAGATATGTTTCTAGTACTAGATTTTTTGGCATACTTTATGAAGGATCTAACTTGCACTTGAGAGCCTACTCGGATTTAGATTTTGCAGGTGACAAGATGGATAGGAAGTCCATTAGTGCATTTGCAACATTTATTTGTGGAGGAGTGATATCTTGGCTTTCCAAAAAGCAAGATACAATGTCCAACAACCAAAGAGCTCCTATGGCTAAGAAGACTCTTGATGGAAGTACATGTGCTAGAGGCCGAGGAGATCCCTTACATATTTTGTGACAATCAAGCTTCTCAACAAATTGCTTCAAATCCTATCTTCCATGCTAGAACAAAGCATATTGAGATAGCTCATCACTTTGTGAGGGAGAAGGTACAATCCAAGGAAGTGCAACTACATCATGTACCATCATCCGAATGCATAGCTGATATCTTAATCAAACCATTGTCCAGAGATCCATTTTTTAAGTTAAGATATGCTCTTGGAATTGTAGATAGATGTACACTAGATTTGCCAAGTTATCAGTGAGGAGGAGTGTTGAAAATTGTGACTTCTCACTTGACATTGGTTCATGTAAATATTGATCAAAAATTAGAATATGCTGATGATCTGATTTCACACTTGTGGAGCCTATTCCCATGTGTGAAAGGATGTACTTTTCATGTTTGTATATATCCAAATTGATTTTGTATCATTCTAGTTAGTGTGAACATGAAATGACTAGTTTTTAGTCAAGTTGACTAGTCACCTACAAATTAGCTTTTCCTTGCATGTGCATGAGTAAATGCTTCCACATGGCAAGTGGATGTTCACACGTGTGTATAGAGTACTAGAGTTTGTATGACTCCCTTTGCAATTATTTGCATTCCCTTTCCTTTACCCTCCCCATATACGAACTAATATTTATGATCACCTTGGGTTATATGTATAAAATTAACCCTCTTGTGTTAGTTGATTTCTTTCACTCATAAGACCCAACATTCACAATACACTTAGTTACATAATACATGGGATCCATAAACTATTCTTTCATGAGAAAGTGTTGACCTGGGCATTGTCGTGCTAAGATGGCATTTTAACCCAAAGGAACAATGACCAATTGCATGTGTGGGCATGGGAAAGCCTTGCATCCTCTAGGCATTGTCGTGTTGAGATTAGCATGTGTAGCATTTTAACACAGAGGAACGGTGATCAATCACGTACATGTGTGGGCATGGAAATAGCCATGCATCCTCCAAACATTGTCGGGCTGACAAGGCATCTTAACCAAGAGGAACAATGGCCGATCACGTGTGTGGGTGACCCCGTGACCCCTACAATAGGTCACCCACACAATTGAAAATAAGACCCTTCCCACATGACACTTTGGCAAGTGATTTGGCTGTGTATATATGTGAATATACAAGAAAGTACTCTTTTTGGACTGAAAATTGTGTCAAAGACTTTCTCTAAGTGAAAATCATGCACAAATGTGCTCGAAGGTGTACTAAATCTTTGATATTTCAGCCAAGCAAGATTTTTCACATGGGCCACCACCACATAGCATAACTCTAATGTTGAGACATTGCCTTTTAGGCTTAAGGATGGGGAATTATTTGATTCAAATGTCTTGACTACATTGGACACAACCTGCTACAGGCCACATAGTGCAAATTGATTGTGTCGCTACAGGCCACATAGTGCAAATTGATTGTGTCGGGTCCAAATCTCGAGGCATCATTCCTCGACTTGATTGTGTCGGGTCCAAATCTTGAGCATCATTCCTCTACGTGAAATCTGTTTTCATAGTTTTATTTAAAATCTGTTTTACATTTTTATTTGAAAAACATTGACGTGAAATCTATTTCACATTTTTTTTTGTTGTTAACTTTTTCTTAAAAGGTGTGTAATAAAAGGTAATTAATTTTACATGCACCTTCTAGAATAGAACATGGAAGATGCATGTCAAAACAATTGTCATAAAAGATTTTACCCCGCGGATTCCCAAGCTCTTCCATTTCCTTCATGAAAATGCCAAATCTGATTTTAGGGATAGAAAAGAATAAGGTTCAATTGTCACGAGTAGCATTGGGCAACAACGTGCCAAGGGCTTCAGTGACGTGTTACGTGTAGCACCAAGTTGGAGCTGCCTACGTACGTCAATGCTTTCAAGAAAAAGATAGACAGCTTGCAAACAACCACGAAGAATATGACTTAGATGCTCTTCCCTACACACGCTTCTAATTTATGAAAAGAGAGAAATCAATGAGAAACGCATGACAGCTTGCAACAAAATGATCGCATAGGGAGTTAGTTCGATGCGTTTGCGATTCATAGAAACACAGAAAAAGCAATGAGAAACACGAATGCGCAGTTGTGGGTCGTGTATTGCCAAGAAAATTTGTATATATTAGCATTTGAATGCAAGAATCTCGCTCACATTACATCACCCACGAAATTACACGACTATTATCCATACGGATTTCAAGAAAAGAGGAAGCTTTCCTCAGCCACTAGTGACTTATATAAGATACAGCGCTTAGATTATTGATATTTCCACTAAACAAAACTTTATGGTTGCCATTTTATTCATATCTTTGAGAGCTGCTGATATGGGTTCAAGGAAAAGCATCAGTAAAGTTTAAACCTCATAGGCCATCTGAACATTTCAAGGCTTGGTAGCTAGGTAGTTTATAGTTCTTGTTAGCAAAAGTTTATAACAGGTATGATTGTATTTGTATTCTTGCAAGCTATTGCGTTTCAACCGCGTTCAAGGGCACTTTGGTCCTCCCTCACTGTTCTTCATGTCGTTGTAGCATGGACATTCTTGCTTGTTGCCTGAAGTTCCACTCGGCACACAATTGCACTTCCCACAACACATGTTACAATAATTGATACAAAGCTTATGACGTGAAGCTTTGGAGCATCGGTAGTCGCACTTAGATGCGCAATCTGTACAATGTCAAGTACAGCATGTGTCAGTCGAGGATATAGATGAAATACATATAAAACGATGCGGACTCAATAAAGGTGCAGCAAAAAATATTTCTTATGAGCATCAAGGTGGTGCAAATCCGAGATTTACCAATTGTCGCGCTTGGAGCAGAGTCTTGGAGAAATTGCGTCCTAACTCCTTTACCCTGTATCCGAGCACAGAAGCATCGCATAACCGCTAAGAAAAACCTTAAAAAAAAACTTATCTAATGACTATCGTAAACAAAAGTATGTGATGAGTCTCCTAACAAAAACTAATCGCCTTTACTTTTCAACTAAGCAATTGATAATATTTAATGTATACGCAACAATCACTCCACACTGGTTTCAGCTTCTAAAACCGCCTAGTGGAGAGCCTGAGCACTAGATCATCGACTGGATTGTACACAGTATAGCGCAAGAACAATCTAGCGTTCTGGAGTTAATTGAAAAGTTGTTCCGAAATGTATGATGCAGCTCTATAAGCTGTAAAAGTCCATTCTTTGCTACCGTATACAGCAGAACTTCATTAATAAGACACGGTCGTCTAGACGCAGCCATTCTGAACTCGTAAATGTATGTATGAAAAATATGAGACCAAATATTATTCAAAACTTTACAAACTCTCGGCTGTACAGTGTAATCCTCAAGCTTAATATCCACGTATGCTTACATTGAAGAATGCATCTGTATTCGCGTTACTTTCCTGCACGCAAGCGGAGTATATGTGTTAGAACCTATACTAAATGATTAAAAATTGCTCATGCAAAAAGGATTGAACCCAATATAACGTTCATAAAGTTTGGAGTATCTCAACCAACTTAGTGTGCGCAGCTCATATTGAACAAACTGCGTAGAAGGCTGCAAATCGTTTTTAAGAAAAGTGAGAATACCTGCAGAAACGCCAAGAGCAGCAAACCGAAAAGCAAGGCAATCAGCATCGTGGACGGTGAATGATGAGCCATTTCGCAAGCAAGTTTTCACGGCCTTTCACCTGCTACTGCTCTATATCACAACAAACTCTCCACGCTCTTGCAATTCCTCAACGCTCACAGTCACGGGCTCTCAATTACTAAACTAAATGCAGCATAGGCAGGCTATAGCTAGAGTAGACAAAGCGTAAATTGTGAATGAAGATATGGAGGCTAAGAATTCCTTTTATATTGAAATGGCATCATGTTACATGTATCCAAATGCGAACACGTCTGCAGCTTTGCTTTGTATGACACTTTCCACGCAGCTACACGTGTGCACACAGTTACAAATTATCCGAGGCTGTCAGGACTCAGTAGGCTTAGAATTTGCAAGCTGGCATGTGCTTCAGGGCCCGTCAAAAACAGCAGAAAAAAACCTTTTTCCACATTGCAATTCCAGTTAAAAGACTGATTAAATTTTCTGACCCAAACATTTTTGAGGCCCTGTGTAACTTCGTTGATTTTAAGTGTTTCAAAATCTTCATTTAGCAAGACCCTAGAAATTGTACCAGTCAGGGTAAGCCCTTCCCATGCCAAGCTGGGCAAGGATGCCTTTCCAAGGCCAAGCTGGCTCTGGCCTGGGACTATTTAGACAAGTTCAGGTCACAGTTCTTTGACTTGGAAGTTGGGAATTGTACAATGTATGCACATTAGCCTCTGTCCTTGGCTCTTATATCATAGTCTCAGCCTTTAGGGGCTTATAACTATTGGGAAATGGTCTTGTTACTCCCGCGGCCACCATTGCACCATTGTGCAATGTATGCACATTAGTCTCTATCCTTAGCTTTTATACCATAGTCTCAGCCTTTAGGGGCTAGAACTTATAAGTATTGGGAAATGGTCTTGTTACTAGCCTCCTCGGCCACCATTGCACCTCTTTGGTGCACCTAACTCATTCGCCAAGGCCTTGTAAGTTTTGGGTGATGTCATTTTCATTAGTGCAATTCTTGTAGCCAATGCCCCCACCCCTTAGATTGAGTACCGCCACCTTATCCCAAATGGCAAGGTCATGAGAAACTTAACGCAAGTACCCAAGCCATTAACCTATTGTTCATCACATCTTCAGGAGGATACGTTTTATAAAAAAAACACAATAACTAGGCATCTACAGCAAGTAATTTTAAGCACCATAAGGGTTATAAGAACTAGATTGATTATTATTCTTCCATAAATCAAAGTAGCTATGTTCTTGGCATTAAAAGCTTTTGTTCAAATGACTATATAAAACACACAGTGCTTCATATAGAAGTCAATAAAACACCATGAGGATATCCAAAGGGTGTAATCACGTTGCCACATAGAATGACTTGAGATTCAAAGCAATTAGCAATCATTTATCAACTAGAGTGTGCAATGAGCAAATACTAGCACACGATTTATGCATACTCAATGTGAATTTGATAAAATAGTAATAATATATTAGCAAGAAAAACCAGAGGATCTATTTAGAAAGAATAAAAGTCTAATCTCATGCTTTGAAATTTGATGAGAAAGCATGGCAAGTGGAATATTTTTCCCATATAGATGGCATTAAAAAGAGATGTGGTCTAGCAACTAAAAGAGGGGACACAGGGCATCCTTGCCTAATACCACATGCAAAGAGACTACACTAAGACATCATATCAAAGAATCCTAGTTATAGATGCACAATCAAAATGTTTGATAATAAAAAGAAAGGTCCATAGGCATACTTAGCACATCAAAACAGGTAGCAAGATACTTACAATTAATGTGATCAAAGGCCTTCAGATCAAAATTATTCTAGTGGTATCAACCTCCTAAGAGTTATGAAAGTGAAGAACAATGATAGTTGAAATGTTTTAGATGAAGTCTCATATATATCTTAATGTAGAAAAAAAAAACATACTAACTAAATTAAAAAATTAGAGGTGAGAGTGTAATCAACCACTAAATTAAAAAATTAGAGGTGAGAGTGTAATCAACCATGCTCCATGTGAAAAAAGTGGATCTTGAATGGATCTAAAATTCCTTGAGAATTATTTCCATCTTAAGGATAGATCTCCTCTCAATGATCCTAATATGTACAAAACAATAAACTTCACAATTGATATAGATAACAGTGTCCATATTGAATGTTTCACTATTTCTTACATCAATTTTACATTTTCAGATGAAACTAGTACATGAAGAATAACATAGAATGGGAATGGAATGATGCCTCAATGTTTCAACCTTTGAAATCACTGTAAAACAACAGCAAACATGTAACAAATGAAAGTGATGAATGCTTGCTTGCATGTCTTCTCCATATTTCACTGCTTGTGAAGTTTGTGTGTTGAAATCCACCATGAATGAGCCTCCATTGTCTTCTTGCCATGAAGAACCATCAAGCCTTGGAAATACAACAATGATGCAAAGCCAACGCCATAAGACTCCATAGAACTAGTAGGTAGCACTAGTCCTTCTTCAAGATCCATTGGATAAAAAAAGATGATCATAGATTCACCAAATTTTGACAATTTCCACACATTGACATAACATAGCTCAAACATAAAGTTAAATGAGTAAAGTAGATTTGAACAAGACTTCATTGCTGCTCCTTTGACTTTACTTGAGTATTTGATAACCTGCAAAAACAGATCCTTAGTGCCTTGGCCATTTGATTCTTCTTTGATGCTCTTGACTAGCTCCAAATTGCCAATTTCCAATTGATGTTGATGAAGCTCATTAA